>PXOB01000144.1:0-85700 GCA_003012115.1 Trichothecium sympodiale
CCTCGGGAGCCTCAGGAGCCTCAGGAGCCTCAGGAGCCTCAGGGGCCTTAGGAGCCTCAGGAGCCTCAGGAGCCTCAGGGGCCTTAGGGGGCTCGGGAGCCTGAGGAGGACCGGGGATGACAGGCTGCTGGGGATGGCCAGGCTCGCTGGGAACAGGGGCGGGGACGGGGACGGAGTGGCTGGGCACAACAGTCGGGCGGGGAACGGGAGGAGGCAAGGTAGTGTGCTTGCCGGGCTCCGAGGTCTTGATGACAGTGCAAGGGCAGTCTGGGTTCATCTGTTAGGATCATCTAGGAGAGAAAGATAGGGTGGTTCAGGAACTTACTGGTAACGGTCAGGGTAGTCGCCTCAGTGGCAGTGTAGGTGACGTTCTTGAAAGCGAACGTGGTGGGGTAGGGGCAGTAGGTGGTGTAGTCGGTGGTGATGACGGTGGTGTAGATGGAGGCAAACTCGACAGGGCTCTCGGTAGAGCTCTCGACAGTGCTCTCGATAGGGCTCATGGTCACCGTCATCTCTTCGCTAGAGGCAGCCTTGACGGCGCCAACAAGAGCGAGAGCGGTAGCGAGGTTGAACTTCATTGTGACAGCGAACGTCGGTTTGAGATTGGAAGCAACGACAGTATATAAGCGAGAGTTGTGCTGGCTGAAGAAGAAGGCTGGGCGAAGACGAGTTCAGTGAATGAGGAGGGAAAAAGAAACAAAAAAAACAAAAAAAAAAACCTCCAACTGCCGGGAATTCGATGGGCTTTTTGTATTCATCTTGAAAATCTTCAACTCTGTTGGGGAAAATGCGCGAGATGACATAGTAATGTCCATGTCACGGCGGCGGGAGAGCCTCCATAGCTGGGAGCGGCCGTTCTGCAAGAGTGACACTGGGGACGAGTATCTTTCAGGCGAGCAGGAGGGAGGAAGCAAGGCGAATACAGCGTGCCGTGATACCTCAGCTGCTGGTATCTACCTAGTAGTTGGATCTCGGGAGAAACAAACAAAGTTCTAGCTGAAAAAAAAAAATATTGAAAAAAGCGTCGATACGAGGATTAAGCTCTGCGAAGATCACCGTCCTGGGTTAAGACGAGGACCACAACCAGCGACACTGATGTATTTTAATTGGCTCAAAAGGGATTTCGGAAAGCATTTTAGAGTTGGCAAAATGCCAATCAAGGTGTACTAGCATGGGAGAAGGCATACAAGTAGGCAAAGCGGCTTCTGTTTGTGGAAGCCAAATCGACCTCGCAGCTTTAGATTTGGTCTGCAGATGAAGCTACATGGTGGGATTCTGTCAAGGCACGGGTAACCAACTCTAAGTGGGAACTTAGTACTAGTAGTACTACGTAGTACTACGTAGTACTGTATGCTGCTACTTTTTCCCTACGCGGGCGAAGAAATGTGCAAAAAGTGTCTGCGTATAAGCGGAGTTTACGAATGGTGTGTGTTCCAGTTAGTAGTCAAGACGAGTAGCTTCAATAGTTTCACCAAATTCTGCAACATCGAGCACTCAAAGTCATCCGATGATACGATACGGGGACTGCTGATTCATGTAAAAAAGAGCTACTACGATAAAAATCCAAAACGTTTGTACATGGTTCAACGGCCCGAGAAACGTTGAGTGTTGTTGCTTCAACGGCGATGCATACGGAGAACGTTTTGCTGATTAAGAGCATCCGTATCAAAAATGTGTTGAAACTTTCAAGAACCATGATCGGCGTCTCCGTCAGCCGGTCAATGTACAAGTAGCTGACATTTCGATATTAATGATGCAAGGATTTCTATGATTTGGTTGGTATCAACCGAAATATGTGGAAATCGTCCATTACAGCGTAAAATATACGACGACGATTAGTAGTACATGGATGGGCCTCGTTTGCCAAGGAAGCAGACGGAAGTTAAAAAGCCCACCGAGGATCATCAAATGTCCGGATTGTGCTGTATAGTTTTAGTGGTAGCCGTGCGGCGAGAGCGGTAAAAAAAGGTAGGTTTCGCAAACGACGACTGGAATGCTGTGTCTGGGCGATTCCTCAATGGCGGCACTCGAGATTCAGTAGTAAGTAAACTGAGACCGAAATGCACCGAGTAATAGATTGGCGACCACCGGATCGGGATGCATTTTTCAATTTTTTTCAAAATTTTCTTTTCCTCCACGTCCATCTCCGCTTAGGTCTGGATACAGTTTTTGGTGAGCAATTGTTGATGTTTGTAAACATCCCAATGCACAGACCTGACCCAGTAATAGTGTTACAAGTGCAAATCAGTGTTGGGCAATCGCAACACCGAACACGTTTCACCAGTCGACTTAGCAGAGCGCATGTTCCGCATGTTCCCACGTTGGCACCTTCTCGATTTAATCTTCTTTCAATACTGGCAGTAGCACTGCACTTGCTATCGTGAGGCTGCTCTTGCCTTGCATGACTAGATAACGCAGTGATACATTGCAGGAGGTCGTAGGTCCACACGTGACGGATTCTAGCGAGATTGTGATCCCCTCATGACCTTCCTGTTGAACGACATACGGAAAGTACATGAGGGAGGCCACGCCTGCACTGCCCGTTTCCCCCTCTTCTTCCTCATCGATTTTCCTCCCCAGCCGTCAAGAAAGATAAAAAGGGCATCATTAGCAAACATGATTTTTTTTTTCATTGTGTTGCATTTTAATGATGAATTTCCTTTGATGTTTTGAGACAAGGCCACCTCTGACACTAGTAATAATAGTAAGTTTTTACGCCCCTCTGGCTGCACGCGCTCTATTACTGACTTCCATCTCAGACAAGAAAACACGCTCCTCACTATTGAGGGCAATGCGTTGGAAACACCCTTGCTTGCATCGAGACAAAAAGACATCCGATGGCCACCCGACGCCGATTGCGATGCATCCTTCCCTAGATTCTTCGCGCTAGGATTTCTCTACTTCTTGCTCCGGCAAAAGGTTCCTCCTTTGATGAAGAGTTTTCACATGAACGTCTGCTTTCGGAATAGGCTCTCAATAGGGCCCTCTGCAGCGCATCAGCACCTCCGAAATCGAAGCCCATTGCCGGTGCGAGGCATTTCCAGTGCTCAAACTCTATTCCAAGGTGGACCAACGCTCAGCCATGGAGCCTTCGGCGATTGTTGCTGAGGACAAGTTTGCCTGCTAACGGCTGTTTTCCTCCGCCCAATTGTTCTACCAGTTTCCGGACATGTACAACCGCCCTTTTACGAGGGTCACATCTTGTTAGTCAGGACAACTGGGGTGAAATACCCATCTCTCAGTCGTGATACCCGGCCCTCGACGCTGCGGGGAAGTCGACCCTTCTGGGAACAGGGTGGAAAAACTCGCCATTTGCTGCAGTTTCTGTCGGTTCTTTGCTCGGTCTTCTACGAATCTGCAAGGTTCCACGGTTTGAGCTGGAGAAAACTCTTACTGCTGGAACCAAGCAAGCAGGTTAGGTACGGTCGGAGGGGCCCGACATTGACAGCAGCTGAAGTCACCATGGGAGTCGTGAGAGAAACCTGTCCCCCCTCTCTTCGCTCCACGTCCCTCACAGTATTGAGGTTGCGCTGTATAACTGTACAAGCGCTCCCTTTGACCGAGGCAGTCGACACCCGATGATACGCGAGGGATGGTTATTCGCTCATTGTAAAGATACGCTTGAAACCTGGACAATGGCCGATTGCGACTTACGAGCTACTGCAACATCTGGTCTCGGTCATGCATGACGATAATTGTTGTTACTTCTGGCGATGACTTGGTCACCACCCTCCTTTCCCAAATCGAAAGCCATCACTTCTTGGCTTATGAGTTAGCCAGGTATTTCCATTCGACATTGCGGAAATTGCTGGCGTGTTCTCTTGAGGGTGTGAGTCCCTTCTCGCCGGTCAGAGGATTTGGACCCGATTGGTACCACGTAACCCTCACTTGGTCAGCTCGATGCCTGCTTACGATCAATTGGACGAGTACTGGGGCTAGCGGTGTTTTCGCAAATATTCCTTTTTTCCCAGGCTGAGTGGTTCTGGGCTGTGGGTGCCGTGGATTACGAAAACAAAGTTTTCAAATGCCCCAACACGTCCCCACTTCACCGTCTTTCTCGATGCAGTCGCCTCACTGCGCCCAAGCCCTCTATTGGGTTGGTAGTGCCATTACCCTCCCTTGCCTTGGCCGTTTCTTGACCGACCACCAGTGCAGCTGAGTTGGTGGCCAAGTATCAGTCGTGATTGGAAACTACTAGTGTTGCTACCTACCTACACGACTGTCACCGATTTTTACAGGGGGCCAGCTGCATTGCAGAGTGTGATCGCCAGGCACAAGAAACAATTAACGAAAAAAGGTTTCCTTAGCCGCGTTGGCTCCCGTGCACATCTGCCGATGAATTCCATGGTCGCTGCATATTGGGACTTCCTTCTCATACCCAACGAGGTCGAATGATGGCCAGCGACACCTGTGAAAATAGGCGACGCAATTGAAAGCATGCCAGCGTCTTCTCAGAAAAGTCAAGGCCTGAATCTTTAACGAGTTGGGATTGCTTTCCGCCCAAGTATCATTACGATTCGGGCTTGATTTTCCTCTACTGGTCCTTTCGCTCAAAGGACGGAAGCTATGTACTACATACTACTGCCGGAAGACATTCCGGCTGCTTTGTATCGCAGCATCGTCTGTAATTGGTGGCAATGCGACTGATTCAAAAAAAAATTTTAACCCAGAGAACGATTGTGGTCTTAATCGAATCTATCAAGTCCGACTCTTCATCGGGACCACTTTTTTCTCTTCTGTTCTTTTTCTTTCTATCATTCATTCGTCTCTTACATGTGATGAGTGTAAACACATTTTCGATGAATGAGTAACTCAGCTTGGCGTGAGTCGGTGGGCCAGGCCGGGGAAAAGAAAAGCACGGAAACATGCATGCATCCACCATAAAAGTAGGCATTCAGCCTGTCATGATGAAGCATATGAATTTTCTGTCAGGTACCAGGCACCAAATGCTTCTGGTGGCTGCTAGTGCTGGCAAGTTTGACAGGCTGCCAAGCTATGGATATTTCCGACCATAGAAATACTACCTTGAGGTGGCGACTCTCAGAATGCAGCTAGAAAAAAACCAAAACGACACCTTACGAAATCGAGGACCCGCCGGACGAGCGAGGCGCACAGTACACAGCAATAGTATCACTAGCAGTGGTGGTGCTGAGAGACTAATGGCAGCCAATGTTGTTGCGGCTGGCTTTGCGGCGCAGAAACCGCTCACACCTTCATTGCAAACAAGGCCCTCATGCAGCAACATGTCAGGTACCCGGACTGGTCCCGCATCGGCGTCAAGTTTTTGCATCCAACAAGCTTCGACTAGGCTACAGATCCAAGGCATTCAGGGAGAAGCGCAACGCCTCTTGGACGCTCTGGCACCCTCTGGCAGCCCGTGCCATTGCCATGAATAGGAGCTTATTATTGGCGCGAGCTCGATTGATTGCCGATCTGCCTCATTGTATGTCGATATGAATAGCAACTACTATTATAGAGCAAGCCGCCGCAAGCCGCCGCAAGTCAACGTTGTGTATACATGCTGCGTATAATATGCATATGTGTGGTGCGGCTGTGGCTATCATCCAACTTGCCTGCATACGTACATGTACATACATAAGCATGTGAACGATCCGGGCAACTCGTCCTGCTTCTCGGGAATCAGACCGAGTGAAAAAGAACTTTTCCTTACAGGAGCAGCAGACAGTACACACACATACGGAGTCACGCATGGCAGCGGGAAGTCTATATGTATGGACCTTGTGGGAAGTTGACGTGGGCCTCTCGGAGGACGAGTCAACCCTCCTTTACAACGCTTTACGCTCCTGATTTTGACCAATTTTGGTTTGGAAGCACGTTCCACTAGCTCCTCCCACCCTTCCGCTTACCCTTCTACCGTTGTGGCGTCAACGTTGGGCCGCTTTTGTTCCTGGCAGCGGCTGCAAGGTACATGACCGTAAATGTACCTCACTTGGTCACCTCCATCGCTATGACGGACTTCCTACCACCCTTTCATCGTCCACGTTCGTCTAGGTACACTCAACGCCCTTTGTCCGCAGCACCAATTCCTAGTCACGCAACTTATGGACTCAGACTCGTTGGCCCACCTTTGGGCTCCATACTTCCTTCGAAAGAAGATTATGAATCTGCCTCTCCATGTGTATCTCCCCTGTTTCTCCTCAGCTTTCGTGTAGTCTCGTTTCATGTATAAAAAGTCCCCTTTACTCCCGCCTTGATCAGTCTTTCTTTTTTCCATCATCAGCACTCCGGTCTTTTAACACAAAGAACAACAGCTTCACTTCTCACTCCTTCAGAAGTAGCACTCCTACAACGGCCAGCTCCGTTTACCTTCATTCACTCACATTGTTTACTACATTCTCTCTGAGCTTCGGTCTCGAGAAACTTTCCCCGTCAAACAAGACACCAGCATTCTCTATACAAGCCACCAGCTTTCTACCCAACTTCAAAATGCAATTCTCCGCTGCTACCCTGGGCCTTGTTGCCTCCTTCGTCGCCGCCGCTACCGCCGGCAAGGTTACCTTCTGGACTCTTGACGACAAGGTCCGCACCATCTACTTCACCCCCAACCCTGGCTCTGCCCAGATGGAACCTGTCACTGTCAGCAACGCTGAGAAGACCACCGTCGACTTCCCTGAGCCTTATGTCGGCAACTTCTACGCCGTTCAGGAGGGTCAGAAGAACGTTCCTGGCATGCTTGGTGAGATCAACTTCTCAGGTTGGAACGGCAAGACCTACTTCGACGTTTCCGCCATTGTCGATGCTTCCGACAAGGACAATGTCAAGCAGATGTGGCCTGCCGAGTCTCAGTCCCCCATGTCTGGCTGCGTCGTCTTCCCCTGCAACAATGCCTACTACCTCCCTGACGATGTCCAAACCAAGGTGACTGATGAGAACCACATCATCACTACCCTCGGGTCCGGCTCTACTGGCCTGACTTTCAAGGAGTAAATTACCATGATCAAACATCACACTGCTCCCTTTGCTTCCATCTTCGAAGCAGACACTCTTTTTCACAAAACCCATTATCCTTCTTCGCCGCGCTGCGCGCAGCTCTCATGACTAGCTTCATGACTTTTTTATGGACACAACTTTCTTCACTTCTTATTTGATACCCCTCGAGCGGTCACGGACCCGAGGCCCTTTTCTCTTCTTGCCAGGGAAGGATACGGAGTATCACGGCTATTGCATTTTTGATTTTCGGGATAGGCGCCTTCTGAGCTTGGCGCTGCATATCCCTTTTACACATCACAACACTCCTTACGACACACTACACTATGAGTTACGACAACACTCTTTTCAGATCCAACTACCAACGATATCACGATCGCTATGAGGAACAATCTCTCAACAGGCTTGATCGCCTTTACACACTCGCTATACATGTAGCAATCGAGTCAGGTACTCTTTCAATTCTTAAATTTCACGACACTCGTTGAGATTTCAACTTGTTTTTTTTTTCTGGGAGATTTGCACTGGGCCGTGCACACTTGCAATGATGATAGACATGGGGGATTTGGAGTTTATTTTAGAAGGACTAGATGCATTGATGAATACAACGCGCCTTCTTCAAGGATTGCAAACACACTCACGCACACACTCTCTCTCTCTTTATCCATTAGTGACACTGACTACTACGGCTTTCATCTCCGTATCTAATGAGTATTACGACGTCTACGCCCCTCGACCGGCCTGTCGCAGCCGTACATATATATATATATATATATATGTACTCCGTATATGCACGCTGACCTGGCGCAGATCCGGCCCCCTCCTGTCCACGCCTCACACTTGTTACCTACTAGCCCACTAGGCACGTTTCACACCAAAGTCTATTCCCAGAAGAAGCGCGCGGCACCACGAATCCCTTTTTTTTTGTTCGCCTTGACGAAAACATGCGCCCTGCATTCACTTTTCAGCTGCTATTTTTGACTTAGTTATTCCATAAGAGTGTTGGATAAATACTGATACAACAACAACTAAGAGGGAGGCGGACAGAGGAGAGAGGTACGTATGCATGTAGTATTTATTTATGCTGAGACCTGGATATACGTACATACTCGTAGTGCGACCCTGCTGCGTACATGTTGTCTATGGCCGTTGTGGGGGAGGAAACAAAAAAGAAACCCAGCTACATAGTATTAACAGCCGCGTATGAAGCGACTCAGACGGAAGAATCATCAAGTCTTGAAAAGAAAAAGAGAAACCGATCGCCGTGGCCGCTAGTCATGGTTGTCGCTATTACCGTTGATAGGGGAAAACAGAAAGTCAAAAAAAAAAAACTTGAGGGCGCGTCATAGGACAACGCGGCGATGAATGACACTGTGACGTCTTTGACCGTTGCTTCCCCGCTATAGGGCTGTGGTAGGATGATGACATTTTCGAATCAACAAGAGAAACAAAGAGATGAAAAAAAAGTCATTGCCTTTTGATCTAACTAACGGTACCTTCTATTGAGTACCTGGTATACTACAGATTGATGCCCAACTTTCCCGCCTTGGAGTCACTACTAGATACACCTAAAACGTACACTACACACATGTTAGACAACATGGCCCCATCACCCAGTGGAATCAAACAGAAACAACTTGAAGAACAAAGAGGTAGGGAAAAAAAGGAAACGAATTGCATGATCCCCCAACTCCACCTACACCGGTTCGCTTTGCATGTCATTGTGACGTTGGACTGGTTTCCCCCCGCTAAGATTTTGACTTTTCTTCGGGGTTTGCTTCTCCATTTTCTTTCTTCTTCTTCTTCTCCTCCTCTTCTTGCGTCTTGAATCCTGATTTGCCGTTCTTGGTCTTCTCATCGGTACCAGACGATGACCCCGAGCCTGGCGACTCAGTACTCCCTTCGGCCGGCTCATCTTCGCCCTTTTCCTTCTTTTTGCCCTCGTGTTCCAAAGACGGGGCGGCCATCACTTCCTCGGGCTTCTCTGTCCCGTCTTTCTTGTCTGAAGAAGAAGAAGTTGGCTCCATGGGCTTCTCCTTTTCGCCACTAGCCTCCTGAGATGAATCCAACTCGGGTTCAATGATGTGAGACTTGGCGATATCTGTCAAAGTCTCCCCTGTGTCGGCGAAGCCTTCCACTTTGCCAAGTTTGCCAATGAGAAAGTCTACATCAATCATCATGCTTATTCAAGATTAGTTTAGCGTCAGGATTGGGGCGGGCTTGTTGTGTACATACTTCTTTGCACCAGCCTTGGTCTTGGGTTCAGCCCCTTTGAGGGCCTTCCCTAATTGCTCCTTGTAGCTGGAAAAGACGGGCTGCATGATCATCTGGATAGTCGTATCGGGAAGATGTTTGGTCAAGACACGGTGCAGGGTACTCGTTTCCTTGGCCAGGGTCTCCATGTAGGGATGAGGGTTGTCAACTGTTTTGGCATCCCAATCAATAGCCTGCATGCTCCTGGCGTGAAGGGCGGCGCGACCGCTCATGATGTCAACCAATTTCTGATGAATATTATCTTGGTGTTCCTGCAAAAGTCTCCTCACTTTGTCAAATTCACCCATGAGACTGGAAACGCCTGCTCCCGAGCCAGCATGACGCCGCACGAATTCGCGGATGTGAGGAATGAGTGTAGACGTGAAGGATAGAGCTTGAGATGCTAGGGCAAGATGCTTCGTGGTGATATTCTTCAGACCAGCCGAGCGTGTTGCACCAGCTCCTAGAATCAATTGAGTGCAACGTGAGTTAAACAGCTGCAGGTATGCAATGAGAGATGAGGCAACGTCTGTCGTCATGGACGGAATGCCGGTGATCAGCCGTAGGAAGTTGCCAGTACCTTGGAGGCATAGAACAGCAGAGTTGGGTAGGATAAACTTCTCCGCATCGATGGTTGCTGTACGAATCTTTTCCTTTTCCTTTTCCTTGTCTACACCATTGGCATCTGCCGTTGCTGTACTGTTTCCATTCGTCTTCACGACTTCCCGGTGCGGTACCCACAAACGTGTTCGATCAGTCCAAGCAGAAGGGTCGTGTGTGCTACACTCGAGTATTTGCTCTAGTAACTGCGAACAAGTGTCGTTGAAATCCTTCGCATTCCACTGGTCCGACTCCATGCCTTGGGCGAGCTTTTGCATCTCCGCATCTCGGTTCCTTTGAACAAAGTCCTTGATGTGGTTGTTGACAACAGTCTTGAGCGATGTGCCGCTCCGGCCCGAGATGGCTTCACATTCGTTTGCAAAGTAAAGGTTTAATGTAAAATAACGAAGGAAGAAATCCAGAGGCAACGTAGTCGCTTGCTCTGCGCGAACCTTGAGGACTTTGACGATTTTCTCGTTTGCAAGATCCACCGCCTGGCCCAGTAAGTTTGCTAGGTCAAGTGTCCTGTGCAACTCATCTTGTAGCTCGAGGCTGGCTGGGTTGGGGCTCATCGGGCCCCGGTCTAGCCTCGGACTGGGCATGGGAGACCTCGCCGGTGGTGACTTGGTGCCGTCCCAGTTGGGATTATCTGCAAGCGTACTGGCAATGTCGAGGAGAACCTTGACCTGGGTCGATAGTCGCCTCAAAGTCTCGGTGACACTGATGTAGATCTGCATCAACAGATCCTCAGCATCTTCAGGGTCCATAGCCCGTAGATTTCTGGCGAGAATGGATGACTTCTCCTGGCTCGAAAGATTCCTCCCACCGCTCGTCGAGACAGACATCATAGACTCATTATCATCATCGTTTGAACTGGGCAAAGGACGTCGAATCAGGCTTCTGATCTCCCTCAGGACCGCCTCACGATAGACAGATGCGGCAGTAGCAACATGCTGGGCTTTATTCAACCCAGCCATGCTCGGTAGCAGCTGCGTCTTCAACCCCTCGGTAGATGTAAAGTAACTTGGAAATACAGATGGTGACCTTGCATGGCCACCTTTGGCCCTGGATGCAGCGTTGCTCCAGCGAAGCAAGATTTCTTCCCGAGACACAGACTCCACATGACGCTTCAAATCGCCCAAGAGGACGTTGGCGAATTGCGTTTCATACGCCTTGCCGATACGGAAACGAAGTATATCCAAATCGGTATTGACACCTTGGAGAGATGATGCTCCTCTGAGGTCGCGTAATGTCAATCCGTCAGTCTGCTCGCTCTCACCAGCAATCAACTTTTCCAGTGACTCGATCTTTTCAAGCGCCTTGTCAACCTCGCCTTCTTCCACCAGCGTTTCGCAAGTAGCGACACCATCTACAATCTGCTTGAGTTGGAGGACTGCATCGTTTAGTTTCTGAAGGTTCTCTTGCCTCCTCTTCTTGTGCACAACGTCGATGCCTTGCCTGACAACCTCCTCATCCAGCGCTTTAAGCTCAAGTCTTAGGACCTTGATCCGCTGGACTGAGTCTGCAGCTTCGGAATGCAACTCTTTTAGGGATCCCAACGCCGTAAAGAACGTCGTCGACGCAGTCGAAATAGAGTTGATCAAGTGAACCTCTATTGTATCCATATACCACGATAACTTCTCCTGTAAAATAGCATTTGTTGCAAGTGCCTTCCTGGGCGCAGCAACAGCTCCGTTCGAATCGGCCTTGCTGTCGATGCCAGGATGCTCGGGGGGAATAATTTCAGATCGTTCACTGACTACGTCAAAGGTACGTGGATTCTCCAACCGGAAGTCGGCATCAAAGTAAACATTCGGGATTGTCGATAGAGGCGGAGGTCCTTGCGCAGTCTTGCGAGCATAATTTGAGCTGGATCTGCGGACAGAACCCGGCCCATCAGTGGAATTCAGTGAAGACAAAGAAGCGCTAGATCCTTTGCGCTGTACGCCTCCCCTTGAGCCGGGCCGCAAAAGTCCATCATCTCCACCTGTATCCTGATGATCATTCTGTCTGCTGCTTCGCCGTTGTGAGGATGCATCTTCCTCGCTCTGCTTGACTCGACGTAGCTGCTCGTACAATGCCCCGACTTGCGATAGGTACGGTGTGAACTCGTCGGGCTCGACATGTGTGATGTTCGTTAGGGTAACGGGAGGAATGTCGCGGGCTGTAGGAGGTTTTTGGTTCGTCGTAGCTTGGGCGAGGGTATGTGGCTGGAGGCCTGTCCGAACTATCGGCGGCTGTAGCAATGTCGAAATAGCTGTCAAGTGTCAGTAATATCAGCCTTATTCGGCGGCGAGCTTTATGACATGCCATTTTGACCAGACTCATGAACGGCCTTGGCCCATCCACTAGAAGAGCTATCAAGCGCTCCCCCTATTGAATGGATCGAGCTCGCTGTCGAGCTCCGTCTCGATGATGGTCGAGGGTGGCCTTTGCTGCTATAGACCGTAAGCATGCGCCAAAGTCACCATATTATCCAACAGTATATATACCTGTGAAAGGGAAATTCGGATCGATGCGTTGGTGATAATGAATTCAGGTTGTCAACGGACTTGCCGGCATTCGAAGGAGACAACATATTCGGGTCGACCGGACGGGGGGCGCGATGCGGATATGACAGTGTCAACAACTACGTCGACGGCTTAATTAAGAATCTACCGGGCTATCATGTCTAGGAGGCTGTAACGGCTGGTTCGGTCCGTTTGCGCAATGAAATCTGACCCTAAGTAAAGGTCAACACGTTTGAGGCGACATATATAGATAATCCCATTGTCGATCTTATATGCAGGCCAGGTTGCTTCGCTCCTAAACTTACTTGCGCCTCACTGGAGCTCGTTGCCCGCGGAGCTCTTACAGGGGACAGCATAAGCTACGCCAGGGACTAGAGCCGATAATTTCCCGACGACGTGCACGTGATAGGTACTCATCTCTCTACCAAATACTTGTAAGTCCAAAAAGCAAAGAACTGATCTAGTACGTTTTTAGCATAGTGCAATACCTCTCATGCAACCACTTAACGCGTGTCGCGACTTAGACGCGTTCTCCCCCAGCTGTAGATCGGCTAGGATAATTCTTGAGCCCCTCATTACCACACCGACCAAAGTGTTGCAATTTTGCGATTCCTGAACACTACTTCCTCGACAAGGGTATTGCCGCTATAGTTAGACGTCAGTTTCCGTCATGGATGCAGCATCTGTCTACACGACGCGGACGTTTACGTCCAACTACGCGGATACCGCCGACAGTGCGACTCAGATTAGGGCCCAAATCGAGGAATTCATCCTAAGCTTCAGATTGGAAAACAACTACGTTTACCGGTAAGCGCTTCTAAATCTTACCTATTGATGCTTAGGGTCTGAACATCATAGTGACCAACTACGAGAAAATGCCTTGCTCAAGAAGTTCTTCTGCGACGTCAATGTTAACGACTTGATCTCGTACAACGAGGAGCTGGCGCACAAGCTCACTTCGGAGCCCGCAGAAATCATTCCTCTCGTACGTACGCCGTCGATCGATCCAGTTAGTCGTAGCTGACGCGTGTATTAGTTCGAGTCGGCGCTCAAGAAATGCACCCATCGAATCCTGTTTCCTCATCAGAAAACAGTCGACTTGCCTGAGCACCAGCTGCTCCTTCACTCCGACGCCGAAGACGTACCGATCCGTGATCTAGACTCTATGATTATCGCGAGACTTGTCAAGGTACCTGGCATTGTCATTGGTGCCTCTGTCATGTCGTCGAAAGCCACGGAGATTCACATCCAGTGCCGTAATTGTCAGCATGTCCAGTTCATCCACGTTTTGGGAGGCTTCTCTGGTGTTACCCTTCCGAGACAATGCGGTCGTCAGCGCGTCCCAAATGACGATACACCCAAGTGCCCGCTAGATCCTTACTTCGTTATGCACGAGAAGTCAAAATTTGTGGACCAACAAGTCATCAAGCTTCAGGAGGCGCCCGATCAAGTACCAGTCGGTGAGCTGCCAAGGCACGTGCTCGTCTCGGCAGACAGATATCTGACGAATCGAGTCGTACCCGGGTCAAGATGTAAAGTTATGGGCATTTTCTCAATCTACCAGAACAAGTCGTCAAAAAACTCTTCGACGGGCGGTGCTGTAGCCATCCGAACTCCCTACCTGAGAGCAGTCGGTATTCACAAAAGACTCGAGGAGGGAGCTAAAGGAGCCATCAGCTTCAATGAAGAGGAAGAACAAGAATTTCTTGAGCTGAGCCGTAGGCCTGACCTCTATAATGTTATGGCCGATTGCATTGCGCCGTCTATCTACGGCAACAGAGATATAAAGAAAGCCATTTTGTGTCTCCTACTAGGAGGCTCGAAGAAGATTCTTCCCGATGGCATGAAGCTCAGAGGCGACATCAATGTCCTTCTGCTTGGTGACCCCGGTACAGCCAAGTCTCAACTATTGAAATTCGTCGAAAAGGCAGCACCAATCTCCATCTATACATCCGGCAAGGGTTCATCAGCAGCTGGTCTTACGGCTTCAGTACAGCGAGACCAGTCAACCAGAGAATTCTACCTAGAAGGTGGTGCCATGGTTCTGGCGGACGGCGGTGTTGTCTGTATCGATGAGTTCGACAAGATGCGAGAGGAAGATCGTGTAGCTATCCACGAAGCCATGGAGCAGCAGACCATTTCCATTGCCAAGGCTGGTATCACGACGATTCTCAACGCCAGGACATCTGTTCTGGCCGCGGCCAACCCCATCTTTGGTCGCTACGACGATATGAAGACCCCTGGCGAGAACATTGATTTCCAGACGACCATCCTGTCTCGTTTCGACATGATATTCATTGTCAAGGACGGCCACAGCAGGGAGAAGGATGAGACAATGGCAAAGCACGTTTTGGGGTTACACTCCGGTGCTCACATAACTGAGGAGATGAATGAGACAGAAATTCCGGTCAACAAGATGCGCAGATATTTGACGTATTGCAAGACGTAAGTAGCTCCATCCCAGTGCTCCATTTAAGGGTACAACATACTGACTGGCCAACAGACGATGTGCTCCCCGCCTAAGTGCAGAGGCCTCGGAAAAGCTCTCATCGCACTTCGTATCAATTCGTCGGCAAGTTCATGCCGCGGAAATGGAAGCAAACACCCGATCCTCGATCCCCATCACAGTCCGTCAGCTCGAGGCCATCATTCGCATAACGGAGTCACTCGCCAAACTCACACTCTCTCCCATCGCCACTGAAGCACATGTCGACGAGGCCATCCGCCTCTTCCTCTGCTCCACGATGGATGCTGTCAACCAGGGTAGTAACCAGGGCAGCCGCGAGCTCAACGACGAGGTGACCCGTGTAGAGACCGAGCTGAAGCGCCGTCTGCCCATCGGATGGAGCACCAGTCTAGCAACCCTGCGAAGGGAGATGGTTGAGGGCAAGGGGTACAGTGAGCAGGCGCTCAACAGAGCGCTCATGATCCTCCAGAGGAGAGATACAATCATGTTCAGGAATCAGGGAGCGCAGGTGTACAGAAACGGGGCTTAGGCCATTTATCTCACATAGTGACGAAGAGATGGCATTGTAGACGTTTGGAAATGGTAAAGTCAGCGACACTCTCTATGCTATATGTTAAATGATCATATATCTTCCAAATTTCACAATTAACGACAGATCGTGAGGAATCGTGAGGAGCAACATATGACGGCGTGGTTCTCAGGATGTTATATGTATGGCTCACGCCACAATATATGTTTCTGGCTAGTCTTAGTATTTTTGCTTGCTAGGGCCTTTAGACTTCAACAAAACCGGGTCTTTGGATATACACTGGATGCCTGGCCGGTCGGTTTCATGTGTTCGGCCTAGCAGAAGCCTGTTCTGCTTCTTCTTTCTCCCACTCTGCCTCAGACTTGTGGAGGGCATCCGATAGGAAGGTAAATGCCGCCCAAACGTCGAACTGCAGTGATACTTGGAGCAGCTCAGTCGCTAGCCAATTTGTGAACATGGTGCCATTTACAAAGCCTACAGCAATGCCATGAATGTCAGAGAATGGCAAGCCTTGTCTCATACGAATCATCCGCGCCATCATGCGTAGCACAGTGGCCTCGAATGGTACGGTTGCAAAGCGAATGGCCGATTCTGTGAGGATCTTGGAGGCCACAAGGACCGGAATCCTTGTGAGAGTGGTGTCGAGGGTCAGGGGCGAGGGACAGTCGGCAGAGCGAGAGTCTGAAGCTGCCGAGGGTCGAAGTTCCGCTGACCACACACCTGGCGGCACCTCTGCAGATTCAGTAGCCTCCACGTCAAAGGTTACCATAGTCTGAGGCACATCCTGATCATCCTCGTCACTGCCATAGTCATCCCCTCCGTGATGGAAAGAACCAGGACGCTCTGAGGGCTCAGCGTTGACTTCAACGAAGTCAGATCCATCACCTCCTAAAGGCAGGCTTTCCATGTCTGCGTCATCGATGACAGAGTTCGAGTCGATGGTCTGGATGGGAATACCTTCGGTGTCAGGAGGTGGGGGAGGGAGCAACGCAGGTGTTGTGGGAGGAGGAGTGGGTGGTAAAATGCCACGACCGTGCGACATGGAGTTTGGCAGAAGCGCCACAATCCTCGACCAGAATGTAGGTCTCCAGGTCTTTACAAGCCTTCGCACCATAACCCACGCCACAAATGGTGTAGCTCCGATGACTGTCTTGACTCCCCAATTGAATAGTGACAGGGAATCGAAGCCCTCCAAAGGCGGGGGAGGTGGTATTGGTGATTCTTGGGTGAAGGGAATGAAGTATGAAAGGCTGGGATATAGTTGCGTGTACGAGACAAGACCGAGCCGTTGACATGTTGAGTATAGCTCCAGGTGTACCCGAACCCATGACCACATTTCGTGGACGCTATTAACGTCAGTGATCAACTATCATATCGATGAAGGCAGAACAGTAGCTTACCACGTTCGAGCGAAAGCTTTCGATTCCTCTCCAGACCACAATCGGATCACCCGACCTTCTAGGTATTCAGTCATAAAGCTTGTAGCAGCGCCAGCCAGAATATCCCTGCGGATATCTAAATTGAGTCGTTTCTGCTGGAACAATTGCCGGAAAGGGATCTCTGAGTACTGCTTGTAGATCTAAGGCCGCTTGTTAGCGCTGGCATCAGCTGGAACAGCTTATGAAGCCCATACCAGGATCCTCTGTCTCAATCCGAGAATTCCAAAGATGCCAACAGCATCAATGCAGAATTTTGAATATGTCGCCAAAAGTTTCCCCGTGGTCTCTTCATATTCCCGGTGGCGCAATTTAGATGCGACATCGAAGTTGTCGTGCAGATTATCTGGCTCTGCAACACCCACTACAAGCATCACCTCGTTGTGTGATCTTATAATGTCGCGGTTTATACGTTTAGTCTCAGGATTGATCGGACGGCCACGATGATCAAATTGTTGTCCTCGATGACGGTAGTCTTCTTCACCTTCCCCTTCGACGACATCGTCATAAGGTGAGCGGCCCTGCACATGTTAATATCAGGATAAAAGCCATTTCGATCGAATGAGTTCTTACCAAGGCCTGCGCCGTCAAAGGGCCCTGCAGTCCCATCACAGCAAGATTATCTCATCAACGCATTATCGAGTTAACATGACTAGTAGGACTCGCGCAACATGAGGAACATGGATATTCGAGGAAAATTATGAATTGCCAACTGTCAATGCCAAGACTAGCGGGTAGGTTAGTAGCAGTAGCAGTAGACAGCCAGCGCATCATTGTGTACATTACTAGATTACTAGATTACCTCAAGTTAGTACCGTAGTATCCGTAATAACAGCAGGTGCGCATACGCATGCTGAGTCATATATGTATGGGTACGCGACATCTGGAGAAGGTGGACCCGACATGCTAGATCGGTCAAGTTAGTTGCCGCCGCCGACAGCAAAGAAAAAAAAAAGTTTCGGCAAGAGGTTGCTGAGTAGCAACACTTTGCAAATGTTTTCTTTCCATTGGCAGCAGCCTATGTTGGAAATTGCTGCATAATGGCAAGCAAACAGCCTCTAAAGACTACGTTTGACGTAGATCACCTTTTGCGGCCCATTTTCACCGGTGGCTCCGTCTCAATCGATCATGGCGCACGCATCTTAGCCACCACACTCGGCGAGGATGCGATTCTCACAGAGCCTGCTACTGGAAAACATCTTGCTCAGATCGAGGGCGTACGTCCCCTCAAACCACCCAAAAGCTCATACATGAGAAACTAATGGTTTTATAGGATGGGGAAACCATATCAACATTGACACTGACACCTTCCGGATCTCATCTCATCATTTGCTCCAGATCGCTTTCCATGAGACTATATGCCTTGAAGAGATCAGCAGACAGCAACTCGATTGAAGCGACACTCACCCGCTCCTTGAAGCCGCATGGCACTCCGGTAGTAGTTCTCGCCGTCGATCGTACCAGCACCTTGCTTGCGACCGGTGGGACCGATGGTACTATCAAGGTTTGGGACATTGCAGGCGGCTACGTTACGCACACCTTCCGTGGACCCTCCGTTCTAGTATCAGCTTTGCACTTCTTCGAGGTCGCTGCCCGGGCAACGGACAATACTCGCAAGAGCAAGGGGAAGAAGGGTGCGCAGACCCAGGACTCAGATGACGATGAGGAGGCACAATCCACCACTGTAAATTTCCGGCTCGCTTCAGGAAGCCAGGATGGCAAAGTCAGAGTGTGGGATCTCCACAAGCGCAGCTGCGTTGCGAACCTCGATTC
Organism: Trichothecium sympodiale; assembly: GCA_003012115.1. NCBI lineage: Eukaryota > Fungi > Ascomycota > Sordariomycetes > Hypocreales > Trichothecium > Trichothecium sympodiale. Next base: position 18,517 of record PXOB01000144.1, read on the forward strand.
ACACGTATCCGATGTTAAAGGAATAGACTTCTCATCAGAGCAGAGCTCTTTGGTCACGGCTAGTAGGGACAAGACCATCACCTGGTGGGACACGAGGTCGTGGAAGATTCACAAAGTCGTGCCTTGTCTTGAGCTTGTCGAAGCAGCAGGATTCATCGAAGATGGTGCCCTGACATGGTCAGCGGGAGCTAATGGGTCTCTACGCGTGTGGGATAGCAATACCGGTCGGGAGCTTACCCAGAAACAGCCAGAGAAGAGCGAAGAAGAGGCCTTCGTGCAAGGTATCCACAGGCCAGGTCTACCGTTCATTCTATGCGTACAGGTCGACCACACTTTGGCCTTCTTCCCCATACCTAAAGCAACAGATGCAGTCTTCCTAGCTCATCCTGAGCCATTGCGCCGCATTTCCGGAACTCACGACGAGATTATTGACTTGGCTTACGTTTTACCCGATCGCTCGCTTCTTGCGCTCGCCACGAACTCTGAAGATATTCGTCTTGTCTCAGTTGTCGAGCCCAATGATGGCAACTCGGCACAGACCTGGGAAGCAAGCAACGATCCATACTTCGGTCAGGATGTTGCTCTGCTCAAGGGCCATGACGAAATTATCATTGCGCTCGACGTGGATTGGTCTGGTCATTGGGTAGCGACAGGAGCAAAGGATAATACTGCAAGGCTCTGGCGTATTGATGCGGAGAATAGCTCTTACACGTGCTGGGCGACGTTTTCCGGTCATGCTGAGTCCATTGGTGCAGTTGCGCTTCCGAAGACTGTTCCTCCAGAATCATCAGCAGCCCGTACAGATCCCTTAAATAACCCTCCGCCGTACCTTATCACCGGTTCGCAGGATCAGACCGTCAAAAGGTGGGATGTTCCACGCCAACAACAATCCAAGAACCAGAAGTCCGGCACGAGAGCTGCCTTTACAAGAAAAGCGCACGACAAGGACATCAACGCCATCGCCGTCCAATATACTGGGTCACTGTTTGCGTCGGCATCTCAGGATAAGACTGTCAAGATCTGGTCAGTGGAGGAGGGTGAGGTTCAGGGCATTCTACGCGGCCACAAGCGAGGTGTCTGGTCTGTCCAATTCTCGCCTGCACAGATGCCTGCCATCCAGTCGGACGAAGGGCCCGTCACAGGCAAGGGTTTTGCTCTTACCGGTAGTGGTGACAAGACAGTCAAGTTGTGGGGTCTATCAGATTACACCTGTATCCGCACATTCGAAGGTCACTCAAACAGCGTTTTGAAGGTCGCTTGGCTTAAGATGCCGTCAAATGAGACCAAGGGCAAGCGCCCTGTTCAATTCGCTAGTGCGGGTGGTGATGGCCTTGTGAAAGTCTGGGATGCCAACTCTGGCGAGACCGAGTGCACCCTCGACAACCATGAGGACCGCGTGTGGGCTTTGGCGGTACACCCCCAAAGCAACGCCATCATCTCTGGCAGCGGTGACTCTACCGTCACATTCTGGAAAGATACCAGCGCGGAGACACAGGCTGCAGCATCACAGGCTGCTCTAGAATTGGTGGAGCAGGAGCAGGAGCTCCAGAATCATATCCACGCCGGCTCATACAGGGAAGCCATCACCCTGGCACTGCAACTCAATCACCCTGGGCGTTTGCTTGGTCTCTTCACATCCGTTGTGACAAAAAGCCCACCCGAAGAGGGCAGCTTATCCGGTATCCATGCTGTCGATGAGGTCCTGCGGACGTTATCGGACGAGCAGATCTTCTTGCTATTACTACGGCTGCGGGACTGGAACACCAACGCCAGGACAGCCGCTGTCGCTCAAAGGATTCTATGGACATTGGTCCGCAGCTACCCAGTATCGAAGTTCACGAATCTGTCCGTGAAGGGCGCTCGAGGGCAAAAGAGCCTCAAAGACGTTCTGCATGCACTGAGAGTATACACAGAAAGGCATTACAAACGATTGGAGGAACTCGTTGATGAGAGCTACTTGGTGGAATATACCCTGCAGGAGATGGATGACCTAGAAATGGATGTCGTGATGGACAACGGCGTTGATGACGATGAAGTCATGGTTGGATAGAATAGGAGATACGCTTACGGCGAATAAAGGCCTACATCACAGGCAAATTGTCGAATTTGAAATTGGAGAATACGTATCAATTGCAGGAAGAAGAGAAAAATAGAAGGAAACAGCTTGTTGTAAAATACACAACTGAATGAGTACAACCTGGCGGCGTGCTTGATCTTTACGTTGAAATGTGCTGCATAATAATAGTTCCTGGGTGTTCGAGGTTCGCCCCACCCAAAATTAACTACAGATTACCCAGATTTGGGTCTCGCCCAAACCACCAGCTTCCACAAGAAGTCCGAGAAACCATAACAACACCATTACGACAAGTTCTAGAGCAGGGCCGTCTCCTCGATAACTCAACCCACTCATATCGGGGCATCGCAGTAATTTGCCAAAACCAAAAAAATTAGAAGGGGGGATATGAGCAAGCGCCAAGCTTCAGAAGCTCTCGACGAGCTCGAGGGCGTGGGCTCGCCGGCCTCGAAGCGATCACGCATAGGCGACTTCGACTCGCCTCTCGAGAACGGTACGCCGGCCCCCCAAGATGGCAATGAGCGCAACGGAGACGCGGTAGAGGAAGACGGCGAGGACGATGATGAATTCGAAGACGAGAGCGCGGCTGCGGCTGCGGCTGCGCCCATACGCCAGTCGGCGCCGACGGAAGGCTACGATGACCTATACCTCGACACCATCGACCGCAACGTGCTTGACTTTGACTTTGAGAAACTTTGCTCAGTGTCCCTGTCCAACATCAACGTCTATGCATGCCTCGTCTGCGGCAAGTACTTCCAGGGCCGCGGGCCCAAGTCGCACGCCTACTTCCACTCGCTCGACGAGGACCACCACGTCTACATCAACCTCGAGACACGGCGCGTCTACGTCCTTCCCGAGGGCTACGAGGTCAAGAGCAAGAGCCTGGACGACATCAAGTACGTCGCCGACCCGACGTATACGAAGAAGGAGGCCGCAGAGCTGGACCGCGTGCCGAGGACGAGCTGGACGCTGGGCGGCAGGGAGTACACGCCCGGCTACGTGGGCATGAACAACATCAAGGAGAACGACTACCTCAACGTCGTGGTGCAGGCGCTGTCACACGTGCCCCCGCTGCGCAACTACCTCCTCCTCGAAGACTTCTCGTCGCGCGCCGAGCTGGTCCGCCGGTGCAGCGTGCTCTTCCGCAAGATCTGGAACCCGCGCGCCTTCAAGGCGCACGTCTCTCCGCATGAGCTCCTCCAGGAGATCTCCCTCCGGTCCAACAAGCGCTTCACCCTGACGGCGCAGTCCGACCCTGTCGACTTCCTCTCGTGGTTCCTCAACAACCTGCACCTGGGGCTCGGCGGCTCCAAAACCAAGCCCGGGTCATCCATGATCCAGCGCACGTTCCAGGGCAAGATGAAGGTCGAGTCGCAGAACATCACGGCCCGCGCCGACGCCGGCGACAGGCTGCGCTTCGAGGAGGCCGCCGAGGTCAAGATTGACGTGGTGCGCTTCCTGCTTCTGACGCTCGACCTGCCCTCGGCGCCCCTGTTCCAGGACGAGATGGAGCGCAACATCATCCCTCAAGTACCCTTGGTTAATATCCTGAGCAAGTACGACGGCACCTCGGCGCAGGAGCACCACGCCCAGCGCAAGCGCTACAGGCTCCTCCACCCCTTGCCCCCCTATCTGGCCTTCCACGTCAAGCGCTTCAGCCAAAACAAGTTCGTCTCAGAACGCAACCCAACCATCGTCACATTCGACGCCCAACGACTGAACATGGAGCCGTACGTCGAGCCCAACCCGAAAGAGTGGCCGCCCGGGGAGCCCATCTGGTACGATCTCGTCGCCAATGTGGTGCACGAGGCGGTGCGATCCAAGGAGGATGTAGCCGACAGTGGCGAGGAGAGGAAGACGTGGAAGGTCCAAATCAAGAACAAGGCTACCGGAGAATGGGTCGTCTGCCAGGACTTGTTTGTGGACAAGGTGCAGGAGCAGCTGCTGTACCTAGGTGAGACGTATCTACAGATTTGGGAGAGAAGGAGAGAATCTAGGCCAAAGAGCAAAGCTTGATACCAAAAATTTTTAATCCAATGCACAAAGGACACACAGCCCGGTGCATGCCGTTTTCATGGTTACAAATACATTGCGAGTATTTCGAATTTGATGTCGCTGTTATTCGCTGTTGTACCCACACCAACATCCAGAGCAAAAAGGGGGCGCTGCTGATAGAGGATACACCTCCCTCTCCAATTTGTCATGGTTATGGCGAAGACAAACTCAAGATTGAGATACAGGACAATCAAGAAGCCATAGCCATCATCAGTTACCGCTACAGTACAAATCCGTACCCTTCGTTCCCGTCCGTCATTCATTTCACGCTGTCCCATGTCCTTGTTCATCGTCCCTATCCTTCGCCATCATCCGATAATCCAGTAGGGAAAACACAAATTACCCGCGCATAAAAAGAAAATAGCTAGTAAAAAGTAGCAAACACAAATGTGTGCCTTAAATAGGAAAAGACGACCCGGATGCTCCGACCTAGTAGGATGTAGTATTAATACAAGTGTAGTGGTTTTTTTTTTTCTGCGTTGGTTCCGGATGGGGTGATGCTCTTTAGCCAGTGCCTGGACAACCCGCTTAGTCTGCGTTCTGTCTAGAAATCCCAGAAGCGTTCCTCTTCTCGTTGGCCTTTTCACGGCGCTGCTCGTCAATGGCTGTCCGTTGCTGAATACTGGAGTCGTGCGTTTTAAACTCGACACGGGTGTTGGGGGGGAAGTTGAGGACATGCTTCATGGTTTCACTGCCTTGCTTGTCAATATATACTCCAATCAATAGTCAAGTAATATGATGCATACCGAGCCTTGAGCACACGACCGCCATCCGTCTTGGTCCAGATACTCAGAATGTCCTCGCCGTTGCGCACACTAAGGACAACACCGCAGACGTCGTCACCAGCGTCGCCAAACTGGTCACCAATAAGCGCCAAGACAAGACTTTCCCAATAGCGGTCCGCCACACCCTTCTTCAAGCGAACAATCCACTTGCCACCCTGACGATTGACCTCATCCTCCCAGATCGGTCGAATATCCTTCTTAAACAGATGGTAGTCCGACACGATGGGAAGTCCAGACGGTCGCTTCAGGTGTGAATACACCTGCCAAAACTCCTCAACCGTGCGCACCGTGGCGATGGCGTGTAGGGTCTGCTCGTATTCTATGAAGCCGTTCGCTTTAGAGATAGGAGGCCTGTACCAAAAGCACCACGAATCTTTCAACGTATGCGCCGGTACTGGTGCCTGGCTGGCTGACCTGGACTCGGAAATGGATGCCATGCTAGGTGTCTTCCCAGGACCCTTTGGTGTCTCCTTCCCAGGCAATTTAACCGCAGATTCCATAGCCGCGTCGAAAGGGTTGCCCTTGGCTGTTGGTGTCTTGGCCGAGCCGAAGGAAGCAAAGGCGCCAGACCCTAGACCAAAAGCAGTTGAGGCGCTGGTTGGTGATGTGACACCTCCAGGTGTCGGAGGGAAAGAGGCTTTGCCATGCGATACCGCATCGGTATTTTGGCGCTTCGCGAAAGAGCCATTGCGACTCGAAGACTCGTGACTCGCCCCGCTAGTTGAGAGGGAGAGCTTGCCGGTGCTGCAGGAAAATTATGTTAGTGTGCGTCCTCAAGGCTTGCGACAAGGGACAAAATTCTACTGACTTTGTGCGTCGGGTCCATAGGTTGTCCATGAGCGCAGTTCACGAGACTCGAGTCGGCTGAGGACGGTTGTCGAGGTAGGGCAAGAGGGGGTACGAGGGCACGGATCGTGGGGGGCGCGAGGTCGAAGCGGGCGATGAGGGCAGGGTCGACTAGTGTTTATGTAGCGTAGCGTATGCGAGATTTGGTATTGAGTAGGTCAGTCGTCTCGAGGTCGGTTGCAAAGTTGGATCGAAATCCGAGACTGCTGGTGTGGTGTCGCACAGGGAAAGAAACACGGCCGAGATGGGATGGTGGAGGTATTGGAAGAGCACCTGTACTATATCGTCGGATTTCAAGGCGGTGGAATCGTGGGGTATTTCCGAGGCTCAGAAAAAGTCTGAAAATGTATGGATGATGTCAGGCAGGCGAATCTCGGTAGTTGGTGCGGGTGAGTATTATGAGCGGCAAAGAAGGTGTTGTGTTTGGCACGTTTGCTGTCGGTTTCGGAAGATGGATGGGGAGATTTGGAGAAGTTTGAGGTTTTGGCTGTGCCGGGCAAAGAAGTTGAGAGTGGATTCTAAATGGCCGTCAGCTGTTTGGTGAGGCAGGTTAGCAGGTAGCAAGTTAGGTTAGGTACAGCGGCAGCAACAAGGACCAGCAGTAAGTACATGGCAAAAAAATTTCTGGCACTTTTCAGCGATGGGGACTTTTTTTTTTTTTCTCTCTCTTTGATTAGCACGATTTGCAATCACGTACCTTACTGGCTCCGACGCCAGCCTTACATGCTCCAGGGTTTCACAAAAGTGCAGCAACGACGACATCTTGCTTCTGCTTTAGCGTCCCAAGCACCAAGTTTGGAATCGCTTTCTGCAGGTCACGCGTATAGAGGGCATATCGGGTTCCTGAAGTCGACAGCTATCACTTGTTATCTTTGGTGACCTCTGGTGAGCTCACTACTATCATCCTCACCTTGGACTTTATCGTAGTTGTCAACCTGCAATGGATCACTTTATATGTATTCAATGCTTATAGAATAATAGTTTGCAGTCTCGACCGCATTGGGATGTTGCCGATAGTTATAATTATACCATGCAATCATTCGATGCGAAAACTTCTGACGTATTACATGCCTAAAAATCGCTGATCAGCCTTACATAAGGACGTAATGATGGTTCACGAGAGGTCACCCAGTAGTAATAGGAAGCAGCTCATCATCCCGGAAGTTCTAGAACTAGTGGGGTAGTTGCCTATGCTCGCAGCAGTTTTCGGCACGCGACGTGGGTGTGGCCGGCGGTTTTCGGTGCAGTGGGATGCGATTAGATTAGATAGCTGAGGTACCTCGACTTTTTTTTTCCTGCGCCAGCCAGCCTCGAAGCCGTCGCCGCCAGAAACCCTCGGCGTTGGATTCCTGCAAAACATAGCATTCACCACACATTCATACGCTTAATTCAAGGCCAATTTCTGTCGGAGAGACTTCAAGATGGCGCCTTCAAAAACCCGGACGATGAAAAACAAAAATGCTGGTCCCAAGTCGACAAAGGGTGCCCGAAACTCTGCCACCGAGGGCATCTCCAAGAGCAAGGGTAAACCAAAGGGCCCTGTTATTTCGCAGCAGGTGAAAGAAAAGAACCGTGCGTTGCTCCTGCGGAGGCCGAAGAAGAAGTCGTATACAGAAGAAGAATTGGGCATCCCGAAACTCAACATGATTACCCCGGTCGGCGTAACGAAGCCCAAAGGCAAGAAGAAGGGCAAGGTATTCGTAGATGACAAGGTATGGCTGGATTTTCTCCACTCTTTCCATGAACGTTTTTGGGGCTGACTTGGTATCTATTACAGGAAGGATTAAACACCATCATGGCCATGGTCCAGGCCGAGAAGGAAGGCCAAATCGAGTCCAAGATGATCAAGGCCCGTCAAATGGAGGAGATTCGCGAAGCCAGGAGAGTCGAATCCGAGAAGCGCGAAGAGGAGAAGAAAGCCAAGTTGGAAAATGTCAAGGAGTCTCTTCGGAAGAAGAGAAAGCGCAAGAGCGCCGGCGATGCTGAGGATAGCATCAAGGACGTCACCTCAGCAGGGACAAAATCCGGCAAGGGCAAGAGGAAGAGCGTCTCGTTTGCATAATACATGGACGTGGAAACAAATATTTTACCTTCATTGCTTTGGTGTTCTGGAGTTCGGCCATACCATAGGATGTTCAAGATATTTTGAGGACTATTCAAAAGATTGAGGAGTATAAAAGTCGGTACACGTGGTTGTCCAAGAATCTGAAAATTTGGTCTATAATCTTTCTCGCTATTCTATGCGCCTAAACGGTCTAGGAGGTGCGCAGGTCATTCATATCTTGTGGAGATATAGCCAAGAGCTCTAAGGCCCAGCGATGGGTGTCATCTTGCGCCTCATGGGGACGTAATTAGCTCTATGAGTGCCAATGCTTGCGGCATCCGCATCCTGAAGCGGACCAAGACTATCGGGCTCGACCTCGAAAGCCAAACGGTTAAGAAACTGGGTCAATGGTTTGGCGTACCAGCGGTCGCCCCCAGACTCGAACCAGCACAGGTGACCTCCAAGAGATGTCGTGATCAAGGTTGTGTTGGGGTTCTGCTTGAACTCCTCGAAGGGAATACCTTCCTTGATAGCGACCTGTGTCTTGATTAGTACCGTAGACGTAAGCTGACGAAAATAGGTACATACTGGGTCGTCGAGGGCATGAATTGCCAAAAATGGTATCTTGATGGACAAGACGGCATCCGAGGAGGAAGCATCGCGGTAATAAGCATATTGTGTGGGATAACCCCATGCCGGGCATCTGCGATGTGTCAGTATTGGGCCTGCCAACCACCAAGAGGGGTATGGACATACTGCACTTCACGATCGAATTCATCCAGATAAGTGACATTCTGGATAGCATCATAGTCAAGATTAGTGTAATGCTTGATTTCCTTTTCATGATTTCGGATAAGCTGCTTCATCGCACCTATGATTTGTTAGCCTAGAGCAGACAAGAGGTGATAGGAACAACTTACTTCCCAGCACACGAAGATAGATCTCTCTCCCGACCAAACTGCTTTTCATCATCTTGCTGCAAACTTCAAGGTTGAAAGGGTTGGAAACGACGACTGCCGCACTCAGGAGACAGTCAGGACCCTCTTCGCCGCAATACTATGAATAAGCAGGGTCAACCATGCGTACAATGGCAACAGTATAGAATAACAGTGAATAGAGAGTCAGTCTTACATTCGTAAGTATATTAGCACCCAAAGAAAATCCTAGCCCATAAAGCGGTCGGTTGGGGAAAGTCTTGTTTGCCCACTTGACCACTTGACGAACATCCCAAGTAGCTCGGGCATTGTATAATATGCCAGATGTAAACTTGCTCCGGGCACAGCCACGCGAGTTTACCACACAAATATCCCACTTGCCGCTCTCAATGAGAGGTTGAATAGCATGTCGGAGGTAAATCTCATGAGACCCGCCTGACAGCCCATGCAAGATAATCAGCATCGGTTTGCTATCATCGGTTCCAATGTTTTCCCATTGCTCATCTGTATAGTACGCCGTACGCGACATGAGTGTTGGGTCCGTCTCGTCATGTTCGGGTACGACAAAATCGACAGCAAAAGTTCCCTCATATGTTTTGTCCTCTGCAGTGAAGAGTTTGCGTCGGTACCAGACCTTGGGGCCATGAGGTTTGGTGGCCGTCCACATGGTCTGAAGATGGCCATTGAAAAGCAATGGATTCAGCTGGCAAGGGGGTGTCACCTCCTCCACGACTTTCAGGATATCCGTCTTGGTACCATCTTTCTCGACGAGTGTCCTGGGCGATGCCGAATGGACAAAATCGATACTGGCTCTTCCTAACCACTCCATGATAGAATGTCGCAAAAGTTCTCGGTGAAAATCGTAAAGCAATTGTGAGCGGTTACTCAAGTGAGAGAGATGGTATAGGATAGGGCGGTGTCAGAATGCTTTTCAAGTGCAGATGTCCGAGGCAGAGGTAGCCGTACCCGTAGTCCTCTTGTAGGGTGGCACGGCGTTGGACTCGGAGAAGTGAGAAGTGGGTGGGTGCAAAATGTTGATTGGCACGGATAGTGGATGTTGCACCACGGAAACTCGAAAAGAAGTAATAAAAGTGAATATGAATATGCGATAAGACGCAGAGAATACTTAAGCAAAGGGTGGGCTATGTGAGTTAGGGTTTTAATGGACACGCAGCTTTTCGGCAGGTTCTTGTAAAGCCCTTTTTAACATACGAAACCTTGCTTCGGTCCAGTCACAAACAGCGGCGGATGATGTACAAGCTGGATAGAAGTCTTTTACTGCCTATTTAATAATACCTGCAACTCCCGTACGGAGTACATGGTATAAAAAAAGCCTCCGGTGGATCGGCCTGATCAATAATCCCGAAACTAAGGCCATACCGGGATGCGTCAACGTGAGGCTATCGAGAAATCTCGGACAACGTGGTGGCGTGTGGACCATGAAAATAATAGCGGTAGACAAGCTTTAGGGACCTGAGCATCTCGAAGCCTTTTAGGTTTTTTTTTTTTTTTTTTAGTTCGCTGCCCAGGAGCCGAGGCACTCGGGAGGGCACAACCAAAGGGCGTTAGCTCGTGAATCTAATGCCTACTAATAATACCTACAAGTAAGGTAAGCAGTTATCCGGCCAAGTCACGTGCCGCAGTGCGCCAGCCAAATCACCACAGGCTACAGAACTGGTTCGCTGTGGGCAGCACCGTGGCGCCAGTTCTTCGATTCGGCTCCATCGTCAGCAACCTCTTTTGTCGCAGAACAGTGACAACTCCCTGTGCCATCCATCGTCATTATGACTTGAGAAGATACTGAATTGCGGCGCAAGTTCCGCTTGCGGTGCGATGGGATATTCATTGCGAAACCGGCGGCCATGGCGGTCGCTGCACTGCAGGTGTGGGAGTCATTGTGTTGGTTGCTTTAGTCGACCGCGATACGATGCCAGATGGGCGATCAAACAACATCATCATTGCGACAACGGCTATTTTCATGGATTGCGATTCGTGGAGTGGGTGCTGGGATCGATTTCTATATATCCTTGCGCGCTCGTCGCAATTCGTGGCGGCTCTGGCGAGTCCACCAATATCGCAAAAGTTGCGCATCCCTCTTACGGCTAGGTGTCGACAAGAAATCAACTGGATCCCGGACCTTTCTCTTTTTAAGCTATCCTCATTGGAGTTGGAAGATCATATTGCTCTTGGTTGATGTTTGGACGGATTTGAGATTTGATCCATCTTCACTTACCACGCTTACCGCTTGTTGGATTCTCCAGCCTCTACCCGAACGCCATTCAATATGACACTTGCAGGGGGCCTTGCACTAACAGCGCAAAGCATATCAATCCAGTTCTCGGAGCTTTGAATAATCCCCAACCTTTTCTGCTTTCAATAGCGCAAGCGGCTCATGTGCGCTACGTTGAGGGTTTTCTGTATGGGCAAGACATCAGACTGGCCCTCAAACCACGGCCAAGAAGCTTTGTGAACCATTCGCATTCTCTGCCGCTGCTGGCTGACGTTAGAAACGTCAGACATCTTCCGTCTACGGGTGCACTACGCAATCCATCCACAAAGAAAACACTATATCTGTTGGGTAGGGGCCTTCATTGTCGATGTTTCTGCAGATGGAAACGTTTACTTTCACAAAATTTGGGTCATCTTTCTTGGGATTTGGGGGGAATTGGATCGTAAAATGACTTCAACTTGGAGTCCGTATATAGTCGTGCTGCAACCTAACCAGGCTAACAAGGACATGGGGATATTCACACCTGATTCAGCCTGCGCTGATGGCGCCGGGAATTCCGCCGCCGCAAGAGCGAAAAAAAGTTGTTGAGCGGTTGTGGCCATACACATTGCGAATGGCTGTACTCCGTACGGAGTATGTTTTGGATGATCGGTCTTTATCGCGAGTGCACAGACTGAGCGAACCAACCAGCCAAGGCTAAACGCTGGCTCGTGTGAGCACCATGTTTACGTCGGAGAATGCGCCACCAAATTTTTGGTGTCCGCATCTCAAGAGGAACAATCCAGATAAACTTGGATATTGGGCGGAGCTGTGAGCCTTAGGATGGTCAAATTCACAGCGGACCAGTCCTGCTGGCCGTTGACATCAAGCTCCGCGCACCATCCACTTCTTCTGATAGGTGCTTGTCACGGCTTGTCCTGTTACGTTGCCTTGATCCTTGCCCACTATGCAAGTCCAATTGTTCTGATCAGACGATACTCGCATATTTCTCATCTCTAGGTTTCTCCTTTTTTTTTCTCCCAAAAGATTCAGAGTTCTCGAGGGGAGATCTCTGTTGGGGATTGCTACGATTAGCGGAGGTGTATGGTCGGCTAAAAGGCGGCCGTCCTATCCTGGGGCGCGTGGTTGGGCTAGCTTGTGCAATGAGCCAAGTGAGCCTCCCGAGTCCCCCCAAGCGCTAAAAACTTAGAACGGCTTGTCTCAGGCGCATTCACGACCCAGCACACGGCTCCACGTACTTCTCGTCGTCGCCCACGATATGCTGACATGACGAATGATATGGGAGGCAGCGATGATAAACCCGAGACGGCCATGGTAAATGCAGACATGAAACCGTCTGATCGCGAACGACGGGACCCTTCCCCATCTGGGCCTCGCCATCACATCGATAGAGGAGCTCGCCGCACAAGTCCCCATTCGACAGCACGTCAGGAAGCTTCTTCCTTGCCCCCGCGTACTCGCTCACGGTCCACTACACGCACTCGGGATAAAGACCGTGGGAGAGACAGGGATAGGGAGAAGCGCTTGTCTCCCGACCGATCGCGTCGCGGCCACGATCAGGACGATTTGATACCTCGATATCGGGACAAGCAGCGCCATCGTCACGATCCTAACGAAAGGTCATATCGACGGAGCCGCAGCCGTAGCCGTGGGCATCACGAGCGAGATCGAGAGCGCGACCAAGCCTCTCCATCCTCATCAAAGAGGCATCGAAGTCCCAGCCCATCTCTGGACGGCCCACACCGGAAGAAATCACGAAAACATTGTAGCAGGTCCCGCGAACGTCGTCATCGCGATCAACCATCTGATTTCAAAGACAAACGGCAACGCTCGTCCCAAGGCCATCGAAAGGGATCGCCCCGCGCCCAAAGATCTCCTCACAGGGGCGAAGACGTCCTCTCACGCGGATCTCGGTCAGGAACTCCAGCGACTGTAGATAGCGAGGGCCGTCGGGCTCGAGAGGCTCGACGACCCCATTCTCGCGAGCCATCCGCAGGGCTCGAGAGCAGGCACTCATCGTCAAGGCCAAGGCTGCCCCCTTCCGCGAGCAGAGATTTGTCACCGCAAGATATAGATCGTGCCAGTAGGCATTCGAGATCGAATCGCTCACAGAGTCCTCCGGGGGAACGAAAGCCGTCAGAGAACCCACGGGCACAGATTTCATCACGTCCAGAAGACGAAGATATGCACCATCGCACGAGCTACAGAGGAGGGCACAATGCGCCCTATCCTCGCAGAGACTCATACTCTGGTGAACCTAGAGGCTATGCTCAATCTCCTCACCCTCGATCTAGTTATGGAAATGGCCGCGAAAGCCGGCACGACCAGCACCAGTCACAGAGGCAAGCATTCACCGTTTCAACGCTGTGGTTATCTCTTCACTAACATGTCTTTGTCATAGCTCACAGCAATATCCTTCTGGGCCGCGCGGGGCGCCGACTGGGCCAGCTAACCATCATCAAACACATCCGCCCGCCTCACCGTCACACCCACCTTCTGGTCCTAGGGGTAACCAGAGGGGCGGTTTCCGCGGTACGCCTTTTCAAGGTAGAGGGCGTGGTGGGTTCGGTTCCAAGAGTGGCCACAGGGGGAACCATGATGCGTCAGATCGCCCGGGTGACAGTACTGCCGGCGATAGTAACCGTTCGGCTTGGGACCGCCTTGGTGATGAATCTAGCAAGGCACAGGACGATGACTACATCCCGAAAGGGCCGTCAGGGGCACCACCCCCAAAGGGACCGAGTGCGCAGAACTCATCTTCAAAGTTTAGTTTTGCCTTCAAGCCGTCGTCCAAACCTGCACCTGCTACTCCAAAGCCCGAAATATCGCAAAAGTTCAACGCTACGCCTCGGCAGATGCCACCGGACAAGCCAACCCAGCAGGCTTCTCGAGACCCTCCACCAACCGCGCCAAGAGAACCAGCATCTGCTCGACCCCGTAATGATGCTCATAGGTCACCTCCCGACGGTCCCAGGATAACACCAAGGATGCGCAAGGTAAAGAAGATGGTGCAGAGACCCAAACCACGCCCAACCTTGGAACCCGAACTGGCAGCTTCAGAGTCGGTCTTCTTCCGGAAACCCGGCAATGAGTCAGTGGTAGGCTCAGGAACGTACGGTAAAGTCTTCAAGGGCCTCAACGTGTATACAAAAGGTCTCGTCGCCCTTAAAAGAATCCGTATGGAGGGCGAAAAGGATGGATTCCCTGTCACCGCTATACGAGAGGTCAAGCTTCTACAGTCGCTTAGGCACACCAACATTGTCAACCTCCAGGAAGTCATGGTTGAGAAGAACGAGTGTTACATGGTCTTTGAATACCTATCCCATGATCTCACCGGACTCCTCAACCATCCGACCTTCAAGCTCGAGCCGGCACAGAAGAAGCATCTTGCGAAACAGCTTTTTGACGGTCTGGACTATCTACACAACCGGGGCGTGCTGCACCGTGACCTAAAAGCCGCCAATATCCTTGTTAGTAACCAAGGCATTCTTAAGATCGCAGACTTTGGCTTGGCTCGCTTTTATGCAAAGCGTCATCAGCTCGACTATACCAATCGCGTCATCACCATATGGTACCGGTCGCCCGAACTGCTGCTCGGTGAGACGCAGTACACCGCAGCTGTAGACATCTGGAGCGCTGCATGCGTTCTAGTCGAGATCTTCACCAAGCACGCCATATTTCCAGGAGACGGCACGGAGCTGAACCAGTTGGATAAGATATACAGTGTACTTGGCACTCCAACACGTCAAGCCTGGCCCGACCTTATTAAGATGCCTTGGTTTGAGCTTCTGCGGCCGGAGTTCAAGCGGAAGAGCATGTTCAAGAGGAGATACGAAGACCAAGTGACACCGGCAGCGTATGAACTGCTGGAATCAATGTTCCTTTTCGACCCGGCAAAGCGGCCAACGGCAACAGAGATCCTTCAGCACCCCTATTTCACCACCGAGGAGCCGCTTGCTAGACAGGCTGTAGAGTATGTATTAGCAACCTCCACCCCCCCATGCCTCGGATACTAACTTTTGATCAATTAGGCTTGCATCTGTCGACGGCGAATGGCACGAGTTCGAGTCCAAGGCCCTCCGTAAAGAGAATGAAAAAAGGGAGCGTGAGGCACGCAAGGCTAGGGAAGCCAAGGAGAAGGAGAACGACAAGAAGCGTGGACCAGGCATGCATGACATCAATAGAGATGCGAAGCGTATGCACAAGGCCTAATGAGTGAGATGCTTTGCATAAGGGGGTGGCGACGACGGCGGTAATGAATAAGGTTCGACATGCCATACTTTCTTTCAAGCGTTTTCTTTTTCTCTTCACAGTCGAGGTTTGAAATGATGGGTTCCTTTCGGGAGGTTATCGACGATAATACAAGGCGGAGAGGCTCAGCGCGCGCACGGCAAAAAGGAGACATAGATATCATGGCTGGGTACATATCGGAAGGCGTTTCCCTGCTTTTCGTGTACGATGTGGACGGTGTTGAAGTGTCTTGTCGGTCGGCATTTGCATTGCACGGTGGGTGGGAAATCAAAGCAAAATTGCGTTGGATCTGTGAAATTTACCAAGAATCAATGGACTTTCCGTCCTCTCGTCTTCACTATGGAGAGCTATATGTGTGTCTTGACTACTGCGTTAACCTCCCCCGATGTGTGATAACACTTGTATGCTATTTCGTGTTGTACTGGAGAATTAGGTATCTTTTGAGTACTTCCATTCATCACTCTGTCCCGAGCGCTCAGACACGCTCTTGATTGTCCTGGTATTAGATCCTCGCTATATGTCATAATATTCATCATCAGTCATATCTCATGTGGTATATTCAATACTCCCATAACTCCTTTTCAGCCCTTACCCAGTTCGAGATCTTTTGAATTTAGGCAGACACTTGTATGCCTAGTTCTCATGCCCTTTTCCCTTGATGTCAGCTGAGCGAAGAAGCTGTCGCAAACTTCCCTCGGCACGACCGGAGCGGCGCTCTGCATCAGTAGATCTCCAGGGCATCCAGCCTGTAATGGCGGAGAAGAGACCAGTACCAGAGACGTTCTGATCCATTGAGCTGAGGCACCCTCTTGCCAAGGGCAGCTCAGGTGGTGGTGCTTGCACAATCCTAGGCTTGGTGCTCCTGCGCTCTTTGCTCGGCGCCTCGGGAGCTGTGCGTATCTCTAGCTGGCTCGTCGAAGCTTGCGGTAGAGATGGCTCACTGACAAGCCCAGTTGAAGAGCCATGTGGGGTAGTGGACTGACCCGTGGAAGATTCCTGTCTGGAGTTGTCAATCAGAGCCAGCGACTTCCGCCTGGCGGGCGTTGGCCGTGAGACTGGGGCCTGTAGCCCTTCGGATGGGGATGTTGTCTCATCTGAAGGGCTTGGTGGCGAATTACTGGGAGTTGACTTGCCAGACTCCTTTGTCATTGCACGACCACGAACCTCGTCAGCTAGCTCTGCCGCAGATCTCTTCTTGGATCGATCCTCGTCAGAGGAACGGCTAGATGACATGATGGTCTCTAATGTGCCGATAGCTCTACTGCTTCTCCGTGCGTCATTACGTCTTCTTTTCTGCCGTCTGAAGTTTCGCTCATCATCTGATGAGATGACTTGCAGAGTAGGCCCGTTGTTCTCCTGCATAACGCCTGGCCCAAGGAAGGTTGCTCCCGAACCATGAGGTTGGTAATGAACTTCGTACTGATTACTCAGGGAGTACCTAGACCGTGCGCAGATCTCCGCGATTCGGTCCAGGTCGGCATTGATGTCGTCGGCACCTCCATCTTGCATGTCCATATTGGCCATGAAGCTCTTAAATGTAAAGGCCTCGACCGGGGGGAGCTTGGCTTCCTCGGCGGCCTCTATACGTTTATTATCACGAGCTCTGGCCATCCTGCTCAGCATGCCACTCCCGGCAGCAGGTGCCACAGTAGCTGTGAAAGGGATAGAGCTTCTTCGCGAAGCAGCAGAACCAGCTGTCGAAGAGACGCCAGCACCACCACCGCCGTGGATGACTACGCTGCCACGGGAAGTTGTGGGACGGCTAGGCCCTGGGGCGTAATAACTTCGTACAATGACGGGTTCCGAGTAAGTGCTACTCTGTGCCCCGGTAGATTTTTCGTAACGATGACGGCTAGGATAGGTGTGATTAAGCTCTCGAAGAGCAGATGTTCGGTTCTCGGCGGTTGAGCCATCCACCGGGATAGCCTTGCCTTGAGCTGTCGAGGGAGCTAGGCTGGTCGACGATTGATTTGGCTGATACGGTCGAATAAAGGAGAAGGGGAAAGCATTCGATGTGGGCTCGTTGACTTTATGGCTGCGTTTGGTAGTAGTTGAAACAGAGACGATTGACACGGCGCGACGATGGCGGGCGTGAGAAGTATTCGAGGAGAGGCGCCCAGGCTGGGACGCAGATGGGGAGGGGGGGCGAGGATTCAACGAGGAAGAGGACGCCATGTTGGGCCGTATATGTTTGTATATGTACAAAGGCTAAGCAGGCTGGGAGTATCTGTTGGCTACCGAGACGGGCAGGCCGATGCCACGAAGTCAGAGCTGTAGTGGAGCTTCAAAGCGGCTGTTTGAGAGTATTGAGTGCCATCTGTGAAAGTTTGGTAGATAGTACGGAGTACTAGATACGCTGTCCTGCAGCCTTGGTTTCTGGTAGTATGTTGGGGAGGGGAAAGGGGAGCCCTAAGCCATGCTACGCACAGCCCTCTCTTGCGCTCTCCACTATTTCGCGATTGGCAGTGGCGTCGGGTTGGTAGAAAGGGTCGGCTCGTAAGACGCAAGACAATATGCAGAGTCGATGCAAGGTTGACGTGGAGAGCTGAGAAGACGCAGCTCGTGCAGCGAGTAATTGATCCCGGAGTCCTATTAAACGGTGTTATGGATTTACCCCGCGAGTAATGGCAGGTTCTCGGCCGTCAAGTGGGGACAGGCGCGTAATATAAGCGTAATACCAGGATTAGAACAAGACAGATGAGAGATGAAACAGAAAGTAAAGTGATAAAACAGGAAGAGAGGAAGACGGCGAAAGGCTGGTGAGGGGAGTCGGCAGGTCGGTCAAAGCATCCAACGAACTAATACTTCCTAACCTAACATCTTAGTAGCTCGGGTAGGCGCCGTCCCTCGTTTTCAGTCCACCGAACGGCAGCCACGACATCGTTGGCATGCACTAAACTTGTCCGTCTGAGGAAGGTGTCGCCCCAATTGGTCATTATTAATCGACGCATACAATACAAAGCCCAATCAGCGCTCAAGCCTGGGCACCAAAACAGCTTTCACCTCATGGATTGCAACTGAGAGCTCCCGGCCGACTTTCAAACCCCCCCCTCTTCCTTTTTCTTAGACATTTGCGTCCTCAAGCAAGTGGTGTAAGTTTTATCATGAAAACTTTTTTTCCATATAATTGTCTCAAAACAAATGCATGTCGGAGTACGTCGAACGGCAAAGAGGAGTAAGGATTTTTTAGATCGGGTGTGTTCGAGACACTACTAACTTGTATGTGTGAAAGTCATATGCATGCCACGCTGTCTCCCGTATCATGTCTCCGATGGCTGACATCCAATGGATTGGACCCTTGAAACCCAATTCAACCCGCTTTGGAATCCGGCAAATGCTGGCTCACCGATGCCGCACCCCGTCCCTCCCCAGTGACATGGCCGTCTGTGATTGATCAAACAGCTGGTTGCTGCCTCGACAATTGTTCGCCCCGATTGGTTAATGGCCTGATGCTCAACAGCCAAGCATATTTGTAGAGTGCACCCATACTGATAAGAATTTACCTGATTCTCGAAAATGGCCAATGCCGGTCTTATCGCCAGGATCAACGCGCGGCCGTCTTTTCATAGTCAATTTCATACGTCTACATATCAAATAATCGCACTCTATCTGTTAAGCCGGGCGAAATCTTGCGAGGGAAAGCTATCTTATATGAAATGCTGATATTGATATTCCTTTCTTCGATGCTGCATTCTGATTCAAGAAAGAATATTTACGATAGGCAACGTTCTGATCAATCTCCGGAAATCAATCTTTCAATCTAGGGTAGGTAGCGATAGTGTGAGTTTCGGATCCACGTGCCGGATTACATCATGCAAGAAGCGGCACCTCAGCTTGTGTACTCCGTAGAGTCCGTAGTTCATCATTCAATTAGGTCGAAGTGAATCAGCACTGGATTTACATCACTTGAAGATTGCATCTCACGTCAACCCAACCTTTTCAAAGCTCTTTCGTTGATCGTCTTGCTCGAGCGACTTGGCGTTCCATCCATCATCGAACCACTTATTCCTCATCGAAGTAGTAGTATAATTTCGCCAAGATGGGTGTTTGCTCCGCCATCTGCCTGGTTCTCATCACTATTCTCGGTGAGTGGATATATGGTTGTTTGTTCGGCAGACAATAAAGCTAACTGGATATGCAGCCCCGCCTATCGGTGTGTTCATCGCGGCTGGGTGCGGCATGGGTAAGGAGCTCACCTGTGTAGCAATGCCCAACAACACAAGCTGACTTGCATCGCCCACCAGATCTGTTCATCAACATCTGCTTGACCTTGCTCGGATTCATCCCTGGTCACATTCACGCGTTCTATCTGTTGTACGTCTACTACGACCGCAAGGAACAGGCACACGAGGGCATGTACGCAACTCGAAGAGCCCCCGGCATCTACTCAGACAAGATACAGACTGGAGGCATTGGCTACGGCGCCATGGCTGCGAGAAGACCTCCTCCTGCAGGGCCTGGCGCCTACAACGGTGACCCTGCATACAACTAGAGGGTCCCCCCTTTTTTTTTTTTCTCTCTCGGGAATAGTTTTAGGGTTCTGAGCAAACGGATATGATTTATGAGATCACTGTATCGTAACTCAAAAAGAGCCCGTACTAGAACGGCTCATGGCTTATTAAAGCTAGCTTTCATGACTCAACGCTGAAAAGATGCAGATTTCAAGAAGCGTACGCAGCTCAACATTGCATGAATCGACATTGAGGCACCATATTGTACGATGCTGGGAAGGAGTTGATGTATTATCCTCATTAGTCCTAAAGTCTACACGCTCACACAATCCTGCGCTTAGAGTAGAACTGGGTTTCAGTGAGCTCGATAATAGATATGATGAGTATCTAATCCAACCTACTTATCGTCAGCTCTTGAATCTGGGTGATCATGAGGGGCGATATCGGTAAGTGATAGGAATTGTATTAAAGTATGCATGGTAAAGTTAAATAAGACTGAATGTAGAAAAGTGTACAGTATCTAGATAATACCGGCCATATTTGGCCGTATATTTAGGTGCATGTCGGTTGGAACATTCTGGCCATAATCTGGTAGCTACCTGCCTAAGGTGTCATCCATGAACGTTCCTTCCTAATGGGTGTTACTTCCTCTACCGGAGCCTTAGTTAAAGGTGTACATGTATCGACGTTTTCTTCGTTTTGCCTCTTCTCACCTTTTTCTCTCTTTATCTTTTCTTCTCTCTATCCTTTCTTCTCCGCCAGCTCTCCCTCGGCCCATGGGTTGCACACAAACTTTGCAACAAACACAATGGCCAGTCATGGATAGAATATTCGGACCAATATGCACCAAGATACACGGTAAGATATTTCTGAATCAAGATAAAACGTTTGTGCTAAGCTCTCTGGTCAGGCGCCATCCCAAGCATTAATTGATACCTACAAGATGCGGGTCTTGCTGATCACGCTTGTGCGGTCACGTGCATTCGTTACTACCTTGTACTGAGGCATCTCACTTCACCTAACTTTGACCCCACATCCACCACCATTTCTGGACACTTGAGGAACCAACTCTTCGGACATTTGCACCTTCAGAGACCCCGCGGAACAAGATGGCGGCGCCTCTACTGCCGCTTGGTTAGCAACTTATCGTGATGCTCACATGTCACGTGCTGATAAATGTAAACAGAGCTCATCGACAAATGCGTCAGCTCTCGAATCTGGGTGATCATGAAGGGTGATAGAGGTAAATGGTGGCAGTTTGCATTCAAATGAAATGAGCATGGTAAAGCTAACATGCTCATAGAGTTCACTGGCACCCTAATGGGATTCGACGACTACGTGAGTAAGTTACGACTGCGCCCCCACACGATTCTAGCACTGACGCAACTTGCAGACATGGTTTTGGAAGATGTTACAGAGTTGTACGATGCTGCTCTTCCCCACCAAATGCGTGTGTGCTTTTGCTGATGAATTCGGCAGCGATTACAATGGAAACCGCACCAAGCTCCCAAAGATCTTGCTGAATGGAAACAATATCTGCATGGTATGTCATTGGCTCTTCCAAGGCTGACTGAGACCTTTGGGACTAACGAACATAGCTCATTCCTGGTGGAGAGGGCCCTGAAGGAGTTTGATTGATGGACACAAACTTGAAGAGCAACCAAGCTATCGGGAGACATTCGGTACTATATGATGTGAGGCAGACTATCAGCATGTCTAGTCATGGACATAGTATTCCGACCCAGATGGATATATGGCCAAATAAGGCTGCTATATATTGGCGTCGAGTGGAATATTAGGTTGCGCAATAGGAACAAGTTGAAGGCATGAACACGGATAATATGGCGGAAAGCTACCCTACTACATAATATGACTCCCGAAACGCCTGGCAAATGAACGAGACTCCGTTACTGCCCATTCTGCATGTTGCCTTGCTCTCCAGTGTTGGTGATGCGACGAAGCTCCCATTCTCTAGTGAATTCTTGGTGCAGGCTCTCAAGCTGATTGATCAGTTTCTCGCATACAGACATGAAAACTTCACGTGGCGTCAGGGTGCCATCCGTCTGCACCCGAATGAAGAGCTCGGGGACATTAGGATGAGCAACTAAGTAGAAAGTCAGTCGGTTATTCATTGCATGATCAGAAGCGTGACGTACTCTTGTATCCAGCCATGTGGACATTGGGATGCATCTTGATGTGCTCGGAAAGTAGGTTGCCGAGTGTGTGGTCCTCTTTCTTCAGGATAAAATCCGACGTGTTTGACATGCCTTTTTCGATTGTGTTAAGAGGGATCGTCATATGATCTGATCGTAATCATGTTTACCTGAATAGACCTTCTCCTCAATTTTCTTTTCCCCCTCACCGAGGAGGAAGAGCTCGAATCTGCAAGACTAATCAGCTTTGCTCAAAGAATCTGGTTCAACAGGGATGCAACATGTCGTCGACGACGTTGTGGTGCTTGCAGTTGTAGGCAGCCATTTTCGGAGACCGATATGAGGACTAGCGACACTTGTCGTCTGTGGGTTGGATGATGGTAAAAGGTAGTGAGGTTGTCGTGGAAAGAAGAATGTCAGAGTCATGGGGTGAAAGAAAACGTGATAAAGAGAGGTCTCTGGGCGAGGAAGGTAGTATGGGAATCATGAGATGCGCACAGCAGGTGAAAGTTGAGTGAGTTGCCTAGCATAACCTTGCTTTGGCACCGAACAACTGCCTGCAGCTGGTCATGCTAATTGTAAGTATCCTGCGAATCGCCCAAGCATATTTGCAAAATGAAGCCCATCAATGAGGAGGCATGCAAAGGGATTGCATGCTGAATTGATGATCGATCATAAGGGAGAGAACTAGGATGGATGCCCGTTCGAACATGCCCCAAACCGCCACTGGGCGCAGAACCGTGGCTTTTTGCGAACATGCCATGCAAAAAATGTTTTTAAAAGTAGGGCGAGGAATATAGTTTGATGTCCGGACTCGGAGAACCTACCTGTCTGGCGCGTTCATTTTGCTGTTTGTGAATCTGTAGACGAACCCCAACAAGTTCAATTGAAGACGCGAAGATGCGCGAAGTGCCGCTGATATCGTTTTCCCAAAAAATTACAATAATTCAAACAACTGATGGGCAAATTATGATTAAGAGGAATATAGGAATATGATTGCAAGATTGGAAGGTGTAGTCTTTGTCGTTTTGTATGAGGCGGTCGAAAGTCTACAGTGAATCAGAGAAATCCTGAGCTTACCGATTGGTATCAAAATGCGGGTAACCGTCCGTCGCGGCGGCCTGCTATTAGATAAATTAGATGCGGTGGGTAACGCTCGGCTAAACCCCCCATTGTCGGGACCCGCGCTGAAACTTGTTTCATTATTATTATTATTAGCCTTTCTAGGTGCATGGAAGCTTTCAAAATCTTAGAACACCCAGTATATTATTATCATCACACAATGCACATGGTCGATGCCTCGACTCCAGCCAAGGCTTTTTCGAAGGGCGAGAAGGGTTTCGCCTGAAGTCGCAACTCTATTACCAATCTGCAGAGATCTATCATCTGCAAGGGCCGAATTACGATGGATTCGCCAACATGTAGAGCAGACCTGCACGCGCAATAATGAGCAGCGTCGCATATCCGATCTCTGCCTGCGACGTGGTCGAGGTGCGCCATTACAATATGTCCTTGGGTCGCAGCCCTTTGGAAAACTGGACATCAAGTGTCGTCCGGGAGTTTTGATACCACGTTCTGAAACCGAGGCCTACACTTGTCATTTGATTGATCTACTCAAATCAGGCGAGCTGCTCGGTCAGAAAGCAGGGCAACACGACCAATCGTTGAACATTGTCGATTTTGGTACCGGAACAGGCTGCATTCCACTTCTCCTGTACGCATCATTGCAGCAGAGTGTTGCTCGTCTCAAGATTACAGGCGTCGATATCTCACCGATAGCCTTGGAGCTCGCTCGAGACAATATTGCGCACAGCGTCGACTCAGGGTTCATGCGCAGCCCTAGCAAAGATCAGAGCATGACTATTCAGAAAGGCGACATTTTTAGTGATGCTGACATCGAGGAGCTTTCTCTATCCCCTTGGGATCTTATGATTTCCAATCCGCCCTATGTATCGAAAGACTCATGGAACAATGGAGCAGGCCAACTGAGTCGTTCTGTGAGAGCCTTTGAACCTCGCTTGGCCTTGGTTCCAGGCGCCCATCTCCCGATTGCTCCTCATGGTTTGCGTTCAGAAGATGTATTCTATGCACGACTTCTTGACATCGCTACGCTTTTAAAGCCGAAAGCACTTCTGCTTGAGGCCGGCGACTGTCTGCAGGCTCTCCGTGTAGTGAAGTTCTATGAGCAGCATGCCTTGGCTCACGGCACCCTATTGGAGCTATGGCGTGACTGGCCAGAAGGCGAGCCCGATTCTGCTGAAGCCTGTCAGAATAGAAACATACAACTACAACTAGCATCATCCGCAGGTGGCCACATCGCAATCAAGGGGAGCGGCAACATCCGATCTATCCTGATTAGACAGAAAACGTGTCTACAAGTAGGCAAGGTGTATTAATAGCGGATGTAAGCGGAGATGGCGGACTTTTGCCCAGGGAAGCATATGGAATTATTTCGATGCGTTACGCGTTACGGTTCAACGTCATAATTCAACCTACACAAACCGCAAGCAAGCTTCATCAACCATATACTGCCATTGCCTCTTTGACCCGCAGTCCAGAATCTACTGCCTTTTCATGTTTTGAGTTGAAAGCTCTGTGTGATTGCGTGCAGTAATAGCAGCCTTCTCTTAGTCATCACGTGACTGGTTCGGATTTTGGAGCTAGCGCAAACATTTGCTCTTTAGAGCTTTTGCTCGGTCGTCGTGTCATCAACCGAACCGACCGCATAAAAGTGGTGCGCAGACAACTGGCCACCTCAACTTTGGATGTTTTCTTCACAATTTTGAAAGACCAAGCCACTGAGCTTTTGCATGCATAGCTCATGATAGAGCACGGCTCCTCCCAAGCAAATAAAACCCACATTTCCGGTGGCTCCGAGCCACTTGAGCGGCACCGCCAATAGCCAAAATGTCGAGATACCTTCGGCAGTCAAGCCAAGTGGCACGTCTTTTAAGGGTTTCCCAGGCCGCCCGTACGCATCCTATCCTACGGTCGACGGCAGTATTGCGAACGCTACCCTACAGAACGTCTGCGACTCAACGGATTGGAACATGGCGAGCCTACTCGACAGAGAAACCCACTCCCGAGGGGCAAGACGGAAAACCCGACGAGAATAAGCCGCAACTTCCACCTCTCCCTCCAGGCTGGGTGCGCCTTACCGAGACGGAGCTCTCCCAACTCGAGCGCATCAAGGCTATGCTGCCAGAATCCCAGAAGGAACAGTTTGGAGATGTATTCATGACTGGACTGGCATGGACGGGAGTCCCGCAGGAAATGCGTGACCTTTTGCTCAAGATGCAGAAGACAGGCCATCTCTCCATTGTCGAGAAGGGTCGTCTTATGAAGGTTACTTTCCAGGTTGTTCAAAGGCTAACCGACGACGACGTGAGAATGTATGTCATGCAATCGAAGGGACGGCAACCTCAACCGCCCTCGGAAGAGGAAAGCAAAGCTTGGGATTCCAAGCAAGAACACAAGTCTTCGAAAGAACCAGGAGAGAGAAAATCAGCGAGTGAAGACAAACATTCGCCTCGCCAGAATCAACAACAACCGGGACACCAACCAGGGCATCAAGATGACGCGGGGCATGGGGGCTCTAAACCTCGTGATGGCCAGAAGCGACCTGGTGGTAATGGCCCTGGCGGAGATGGAGAGAAGAAGCCTCAGCTCTCCGACGCTCTCCAGTCAGCGGTTGCAATTCTCTTGACACTTTGGTTATGGGACTCATGGTTCGGCGGCACTACTTACAAGGACATCACTTGGCAAGAGCTTAGGCGTGACTACTTGGAGAAGGGCTATGTCCAGAAGCTCATCGTTGTCAATGGTGAGCGTGTCCGGGTCGAGCTTCATCCAGATGCGCCCAAGCCCCCTAACCAAGCTACGCTTGTCTTCTCAATCGGCAACGTTCAGTCCTTTGAGCACAACCTCGAGCAAGCCCAGAACGAGCTTGGCATTCCTCCCGCTGAAAGGATTCCGGTTGCCTACGAGTCCGGTTCATCTACTCTCGGTAACCTGCTCCTTACATTTGGTCCCACGATACTATTCATCGGCCTAATCCTCTGGACCCAGCGAAGTATGGGGGGTGGTCGTGCTGGCGGCGGAGGTGGCATGTTCAACTTTGGCAAGAGTCGGGCCAAAAAATTCAATGCCGAGAGCGCAGTCAAGGTCAAGTTTGCTGACGTTGCTGGGCTGGAGGAAGCCAAGGTTGAAATCATGGAATTCGTCAGTTTCTTGAAGCAGCCTGAGAAATTCGAGAGGTTAGGTGCCAAGATTCCTCGTGGCGCCATCCTGTCCGGTCCTCCAGGCACTGGCAAGACGCTGCTCGCAAAGGCTACAGCCGGAGAATCTGGCGTTCCTTTCTTCAGTGTCAGCGGCTCAGAATTTGTTGAGATGTTCGTTGGTGTCGGTCCGTCACGAGTGCGTGACCTGTTCGCCGAAGGCCGTAAGAACGCACCTTGCATCATCTTCATTGATGAGATTGATGCCATCGGTCGCGCTAGACAAGAGTCGGGCAAAGGATTTGGTGGGAACGATGAACGGGAGGCTACTCTCAATCAAATTCTAACCGAAATGGACGGGTTCAATACTCGAGAGCAGGTGGTCGTCCTGGCTGGTACCAACCGCGCCGATGTTCTGGACAAGGCTCTGATGCGGCCTGGTCGATTTGATCGACACATCTACATCGACCGTCCAACGATGAAGGGCCGCCAGGAAATCTTCGCGGTCTACCTCAAGAAGATCGTCACAAATGAAGACCAAGAGTACCTCATCGGCCGCCTCGCAACACTTACCCCTGGCTTCTCTGGAGCTGACATCTCGAATGTCGTCAACGAGGCTGCTCTTATTGGTAAGGAACCGGAATATTTTCATACGGTAGACAGAAGCTAACACAAGTACAGCTGCTCGTGCCAACGCCGATGAAGTCAAGATGGAGCACTTTGAACGGGCTATTGAACGAGTAATAGGGGGTCTCGAGCGCAAGTCTCTCGTTCTACGGCCTGAGGAGAAGAAGACTGTTGCCTATCACGAGGCTGGCCACGCCATCTGCGGTTGGTTCCTTGAGTATGCCGATCCCCTGCTCAAGGTCTCCATCATTCCCCGTGGCCAGGGTGCTCTCGGCTACGCCCAATATCTACCTCAGGATGCCTACCTCTTGAACACCAACCAGCTGATGGACCGCATGGCCATGGCGATGGGTGGCCGAGTGTCGGAGGAACTTCACTTTCCCACAGTTACGACAGGTGCTAGTGACGACTTCCGCAAGGTCTCTTCGATGGCTCGAAACATGGTCACGCAGTGGGGCATGTCGGACAAAGTTGGACCCGTCCACTTTGACAGCGACCCCAATCGCATGACGAAGCCTTTTGCTGAGTCTACAGCTCAACAGATCGATCAAGAGGTACAGCGCATTGTGGAACAAGCTTACACGAGATGTAAGAACCTACTTGAGGAGAAGAGGAAAGAAGTGGGACTTATTGCAGAAGAGCTTTTGAAAAAAGAGATGTTAGTCCGAGACGACATGGTGCGGATTCTGGGTCAGCGACCATTCAGCGAAAATGAGGAGTTTGAGAAATACTTTGGAGGGAAGGAGAAGAGTGCGCCACCACCACCAGCTTCAGAAACCAATGACACGCCAGAGCCGCCAACACCTTCACCAGCTTTCAGACAGCTCGGCAACGAGACAAGGTGAAGAAAACTTCGGGCTCGCTTGAGAAAGAACAAAGACATCTCTGGCCCCATGGGGAACTTCAGATGGAGACTTGATTGGCTTATGTGGCTCCCTAGGACAAGTATGGACACCGATAGCGACCGGGGTATCGTATATAGTGACCCCCGGTTCTCTACATCGGCAACCTGCGATGGGTACCGAGGGTGACCATCCATTCCTTGACTCCACTCATCATTAGTTATGCACTTGATTGTTATGCTATTCGTTGGCCTAGGTATTAGACCTTGATCAAAGGTGATCAAGGGCTAAGGGTGTAGGTGTGGTTTGTGGTGTGGGCAAAGTGAAAAGATGGGGGGGAGGGCGGCGTTAGAAGGGCATCATTCACAACAGCTCCATGTATTATCTGCTGTAATCTGTATTATAGGATTAGACCCGTAGACTTGTAACCGTCAAAAGTCTGTGTAAACATGGCGGCATCACTTCTCCCAAATTTTTCAAGACTGCCACTTCTTTGGATGGTGAATGATCGAGTTGTGGGTGACAATATCGGGTTCTGTCAAGGACTGAACTATATGCGCAATGTCATGGTGGCCTGGAAATGCTTAAAAGGGGCAGCTTATAGCGCCCTCGCATACACTCATTCTGAGCGATGTTTTAAGCCTTGGGCCTGATTCCTTTACGGTGAACGTTGATACTTGCATTGCAGCCTTTGAACGAAGCTTGCATGTGTCTGATGTCATCCATATAGAGGTGGGGCTTTCCTACCAATATCATGGTTAAAGAAAGTGACAAAAAAAAATGTGCATAAAAATTTCATTGGTTCCTTCCCTTCCCATCTCCCCCCTCCCCGATGATTGAAAAGGACGGTCTGCGTACATACATGTTAGCTGCAGCTACCGACTCAACCAACCCTTTGAAGCCGATGGGGGAGATCTGTGTTGTGATGGATCGCTTCCCGTTCCCGCAAACGTGGTCAATCTAGCTCACCCGTTTAAAAAAAGCTTCCAGGCAACGCTACCCGACTCTGCTTTCCTGCCTTTTGCTACTTAGTACTACTACTACTACTTATTACTAGTAGCGTATACCCATCATAACAACTCGGTTTTGTTCCTCACTTGTTCCAGATGATGGCCTTGCCCTCCGTCGTTATTCGCTATTAGCATCTTTCTTCATGGCTCACATGCTTCAGGGCGCCTTGTCGTCCTTTTCGACGACACGCGGCCGAAGCCCAATCTCAACTACGAAACGGGAACCATGGTGGAAGATTCATTTCTTCCGAGGCATGGCAACTGATGTCCGGCGTAGAGCTCCGCACTACATGAGCGACTGGATCGATGCTTGGGACTATAGGGTTGTGCCAGCTACCATCTACATGTACTTTGCCAAGTAAGACTCTTCTTGAATCTCCTTGAGCGTTGTTTGATGGAGGAAAAAAGCGACGAAACTGACCCAAGCCTATCCCCTCCAGCATTCTCCCTGCTCTGGCCTTCTCCCTGGACATGTTCCAGAAGACCGGAAGCGAGTATGGCGTCAATGAAGTCTTGCTGGCATCGGTGTTGGGCGCCGTCGTTTTTTCTCTGTTTGCAGGCCAGCCGATTGTCATTGTCGGCGTCACTGGTGCGTAGTTCGATCAGCACGACAGCACGACAGCACGACATGATTCGAAGAGAAGATTGGGCTAATGCGTGTGTCTTGCAGGTCCAATCACAGTATTTAACTAGTGGGTTTTTCTTTTGTATTGCTCATCACTAGTATGAACCCTTTTGCTGACAACTCGGCCAGTACCGTATACAATATCATGAAACCTACGGGCGTCAACTATATTGGTTTCATGGCATGGATTGGCATGTAAGGAGTGCTTTTGATAAACGGTTCTTTTTTTCTTTTCCTCTTGGGCTAACTGCTGTAGCTGGTCCCTAATTCTCCATGTTATACTTGCTATTACAAACTCCTGCAACTGGCTTAAATGGGTCACCCGTTTCCCATGCGACATCTTCGGCTTCTATGTAGCCTTCATCTATCTTCAAAAGGGCGTCGAGGTCCTTGAGCGTCTCGGTAACAGCAGTGACTTTTATCTTTCCATCGTCTTAGCTTTGCTCGTCTTTATGTGCGCTTATATCTGTGGCACCCTGGGCACGAGTTCCCTCTTCCGACACCCGATTCGAATCTTCCTCAAAGACTATGGCACCCCGCTCACAATAGTCTTCTTTACGGGGTTCTCTCACATTGGTAGGATGAGGGAGGTTGAACTGGAAGTTCTTCCAACAAGCACACCATTCACACCTACAACAGGTAGGGACTGGTTAGTCAACTTTTGGGGTTTGAAGGTTGGCGAGGTTTTCATTGCGTTGCCTTTCGCACTACTTTTAACCATTCTTTTCTGGTTCGATCACAACGGTAAGAGTGTCTCCCAAGAAACATGGCATTGTAGCCTGTCCGGTAACTACTGACACTTTGGCGCAAATAGTCTCTTCTCTTATTGCCCAAGGCAGCGAATTCCCCCTGCGGAAGCCCGCGGGTTTTCATTGGGACCTCTTCCTCCTCGGCATCACGACCGGCGTTGCCGGAATCCTTGGCCTGCCCTTTCCCAATGGCCTCATTCCACAGGCCCCGTTCCATACCGAGTCCCTCTGCGTTACTAAAGCGGCCAAGAAGCTCGATGAGAAAGGGGAGGATAAAGGCGAACACGTCTATAAGGCCACACACGTGGTGGAACAGCGTGCTTCCAACCTTGCTCAAGGGCTCCTGGCTCTTGGTACCATGTCAGGGCCTTTACTTACCGTCCTGCATTTAATCCCCCATGGTGTTCTTGCAGGCTTATTCTTCGTCATGGGTATCCAGGCCCTCGAAGGTAATGGTCTAACAGCCAAGCTTCTTTTCATTGCCCGTGATAAGGCCCTTACACCCGCCACAGCGGACCTGAATCGCATCAAACGCCGATCTGCCATCTGGCTGTTCGTTGGTGTTGAACTCTTTGGCTTTGCTGCTACGTTTGCCATCACGCAGACGGTTGCCGCCGTTGGCTTCCCTATATTCATCTTTCTTCTTATCCCTATCCGTGCACTAGTTCTGCCAAAGTTCTTCACACCAGAGGAGCTCGCCATCTTGGATGCGCCTACAGCGTCTCCACATACTATGGAGGGTATTGGTGGTGCATGGGGTGGTGTTGATGACAATGATGACACAATGCCCGGGGATGATGAGGAGTCTACCGCCGGGAATAGAGAGGGGACCGATATTATGCTTGGCAAGGGGAATAATGAAGACGAGCAAGAATTGGAGATGGGCAATACCAGGGCGAGAGCTGAGCCCCTGGCTATGAGCAATGTTGAGAAGCGCGCTCCCTCGAAACATGGAGAGAACTCGAAGCAGGACTAAGATTGGCAAAGGCCAAGACTAACTGCTGCTAAACGGCTTGTTACGACGATGACAAAGGTACTAGAATCTAAAAGAGATCGATTTAAAGAGGGACATCTGCGAGATTGTGGCACGACCGATATATCATGATACACAATTCATTCATGACGCTCATGATTTTGCGGCGGAACGCTTTGTTTCTTTATTTCCGGACACAAATATATATATATCTATATCTATATCTCTCCACATCGAATTTACTATTAAAAGGACTTCGCTTCTTGATATTGATGCTTAAATTGTATAATGGTTGCAATACTGCAAAGCCAAGATTGACCCAGAATCCAACGCAGTGATTTCGTCAATCTAACTATTCGTCATCATCGCTGTCGCTTTCGACAATGAAGCCTCCTCTCACCCGAGGTCTCCGAGCAAGAACCGGAGCATCTTCATCGTCGGCATCTTTTGCCGGGGTGGCTTCGGTGCCTGTCATCTCGATATCCTCGTCCGCTTCATCATTACTCAGTCTTCTTTTCTTCCTAGCGTCCCCGTCACTACCATTCACGCGTACATCATCTGCCTCTTCATCACTCAAAGCAATACCCTGGCTACTAAGCACCTTTCTAGCGATACTTAGGTCATCCTCCTCCGGGTCATCATCATCATCGTCGTCGTCGTCGTCGTCGTCGTCATCCAACAATGCCGCCGTAGACTTCCTCTTCTTAGTAGTCGCCATCGGTTTGCCAGGGTCTACAGCGGCCGTCTGTGCCACCTCCTCGGCACGAGCCTTGAGTGCACGCTCTCGGGCAAAGAACTCGTCATCCTCGTCCGAATCGAACTCGTCATCCCCCTCCCGGATTATCAGGGCTGACTTGATTCTTCGCTGCTTCTCGAGCTCCCTCTCTCGGCGTCTTCGTGCCTTGTCTGCCGCAGCGTCATCGTCTTCCTCCCCCTCCTCAGCATCCTGGCGCTTTCGCCTCCTCTTGGTCTTCTTGGGCCTTGATGGGTCGTCTATTGCCTTTCTCGCTGTGGGGCCTCCGGCAGCGAAGAGCTCGCTGTCGTCAATCATACCCAGATCACCGTCATCTTCGTCGTCATCAAAGGCTGCCTTCTTCCGGGTCACAGTCTTGCGCTTGAGCAGGTGCTCTGCTAGTACACCTTCGTCAAACGTAGGGGGACTGAACTCGGCTTGGTTGATGAAGTGGACAGTATCTTTGAGGTGGGAGGCCGATATGTCTTCGGGGATGATCCATGTCGCGTCGCGGGTCTCTTCTGCAGCGGGACCTAGGCGTTGGAGGCCAGCCACAGTCATTAGAAGGCGGAGATGTGAGTTTTTGAACATTGCTGTTCGTCGTTCGTCGTCGTCTGGTTTGACATCTGAATAGATTAGTATGACAACGCTGGGCCCTATATAGAAACGAAATACTCACAAATTATGGGTGCCTGCTTGGCTGCCGTTGGCTGAGCTTGCTCCTCGTCGTCAGCAGGATCATCCAGGGCAGGCATGGCCGCCTCCTTATCGGCCCATGACTGACGCTGCTTTTCGGCTGCCGACAGAACTTCCTTTAGCCAACGCACGTGGTCACTCTGATTCTTGTCCAGCAAAGCGCCCACTACAATGGCAATTTGTCGGTCACGATCCTCGGTATGTCTGAACACCAGCTCGGCTCCAGGCTTTGGCTGTGACTTGCTTAGCGTCTGCTTCTCATAGCCAAACTCAAGGAAATATGCTGTGCCCTGGAGCTTGCTGAAGAGCATCTCAATGAGCAGCTCAGGCCTCTCCTCGAGTTTCTTGAAACACTTGCGCAGTATCTGCTTCACAAGTTCCTCCCATTCCTTGTATACTGGTGATGACTTGTCCAAGGGCTCCGGGCCTTTAATCATGTTGTAGAATAGGGAAATGATATCCACACGATACAGCATGACGCTCATCTCCTGCTTAAAGGCCACTCGATAGAAGTATCTGTGCGCTCTCTTGAGTTGAGAGGCGTCAAGATCTTTGTAGAAACGCGTGAAAGCCACAAAGGTATCGACGACATTTTGGGGTGTGAACCGGGAAGTGAATCGATGAAAGTCAAACTTTCGTTCTTTTGACACACGCTCGGCTGATGCCTCATCATCTCCAGAGTCTTCTCCGCCATTCTCCTCATCAATGGGGCCTGTTTCGCCATTTGCCTCCTTATTAGCCTTCTTCTTCCGCCGCGTACGCTTTC
Source organism: Trichothecium sympodiale (assembly GCA_003012115.1). Lineage (NCBI taxonomy): Eukaryota > Fungi > Ascomycota > Sordariomycetes > Hypocreales > Trichothecium > Trichothecium sympodiale. The sequence goes on from PXOB01000144.1 coordinate 51,579, forward strand.
GGGAGCGGACTTGCATATCAGCGTTCTGCTTTGAATACATTTCCAGTATTCGCAAAAAGTGATGCACTAGCTCGGTGGCAGCATCAAGGTAGTCGAACCCTTGGTCCTTGTAATTGCGAATAATGTTTGCAATCGCGTCGTGCGTTGCCTCTTCGTAGAACAGGCGACTGAGGACGTTCTCCGCAATCTCCTCATCGTCATCATTTCCACAAGCTGTCATGTCTTGAACAGTCAGGAGGATCTGGGTGAAGCACCGCATCACGGCTGTAAGCTCATGCCAGTCCTTGTACTCCATAGCCTCGTGAAGAGCCTTGTTTAGCGTGATGAACATCTCCTGATTCAAGACGCCAGCTATCAGATTGAAGCTGTTGATCTCTTCCGATGTCTTTTTATTGTTTGTCTGTTTGGCCTTTCTTCTCGCCCTTTCAGCTTCAAGAAACCAAGCGACCAGGTAGAAGAACTGGCGCCGATGGCAAACCATGACGTGGGGAGCCTCCCTGTCGATCGTCTTGCGAACGTGTGTGAAAAGAGGATTGAAGCCGGAGTCGAGGAACTCTTCTACAAAGTCGCGAAGCTGTTTATTCGCACGCGTGTTAAGCTTTTGCGGCAAGCCCATCTCCAAGTCCACTTTGTTCTCCTTTTTTGCGCGCCGCGCCGGCTTGAATGTCTTGCTGCTGTCCATTTTGCGAGTCCTGGTCGCGGCGTCTACCAAAGCGTCTTGTCCAGATATTGTCGACATTTTTCCGTCGCCCCTGTTCACCCAGACCATGGCCCCAAAGCGGCTGTGCCGCGAAGGCTTGCTGTAAGCACTCAACATGGCAGATTCCTTCTGCATCATGGCTGCAAGCTCATCCGCGTTCGATTTTTGCACCTCCTTCTCATTCATAAATAGCTGGTTGACGTTGACTCTTTTGACAATGTGATATATGATTTCCATGACCGTGGTGTCCTCTGTCCGAAAGTCCTCGCCCATGTTTGAGGCCATCATCAACAGGACGTGGAAGATATCTTGGTATGAAAAAGCATCTATCGTGGCGGAGCGTGATATCTGAGTCTCGTCTCCGTCGTATTTGATGTTTGGCGGGGGCGCTATCGAAGCTATATTGCGGAGGAAGAACAGGACAAGCTTGATGATGCCCTGGTCCCTGGCGGATCGCTCACCGATGGGCATAGCCATGGAGGGAAGCGCAAGTCTGACAGCTGTATGCAATATCCTCGCCTGGTCATAGTTGATGATCGCCCTCTTGTATTGGACTTGGCCTAACTCGAGCACGGGCATGTGCCTGTGATGGTTCACCGTCATACGTTCCCGATCCCTTTCCATGGGCCAGGTAAGCGGCACCATGAGTTCCACACATGCCAGGGCGATTCGTGATTTGAATCGGCTCTCCATTTCACTCTCCGGCCATGTAGCAAGGATCGGTAATAGGTCGCCTTCAATAAGATTCGCTTCGTAGATACATCGTGCTACATCCATCCGGTTCGTCTTCTCGTCGTAGAATCGGATCCACCGCTTCAAGTCCCGTAGCACTTCGAGCGCATCGTCCCCTAGTTGATATCGACCGTCATCTTCGGCACTTATGCCACCAAGCTTTCTTCCCGGTTAGAAGGGGGATCTGACACAGAAGATAGGTGTAGATCTCGAATTCACTTACAGCGGAAACGAGGCTGTTGACGTGTGCTCGAACTTCAGGGTGGACAATGTCCATGGAACCCTCCGATTGCTCCATTGTGGTGCTCGACTGTTGGTGATGTTCGCCGCAATAGCCTACAATCGAGAAGATGTTCCCGATGTTTTTTATGGCAGGCAATCACCTGGCAGTTATTAGCATCCCACTCATGGGAGACGCGTCTGACGCGATGTTACTGATAAGGACCGCGTAAATGGAAATCAGCTTAGCCCTTCTTATCGATAGTCTTGCCGATAAGCTCTCACAACGGTACTCCGTAAACCTTCAACTTGTTGGTCATTACCCCACACAAGCCGAGGTTAGCCGAGCTCTTCATCTGGGAAGTTTGAAAAACGCTGGTCTGATTCAATCTTATTTCTTTATTTTGTATTCAGCATTATTGTCTTCTATTAGAATCTCACCATGGCAAGCCCACTTCTGCGCATGCGGACATTTGTGGCCGCTCAACAAACACGTTCCTTCAGCACTACCCTGACCCGTAATGCCGATGTAAAGACATTGGGTGTCATTGGTGCCGGGCAGATGGTGAGTCGGGAGCACGTGAAGATGTGAAGATGTAATCATTACAAAAGAAATTGACAGACATCACTACCAGGGCCTTGGTATTGCGCTCGTCGCTGCCCAAAAGGCCAATGTGCCTGTGTTATTGATTGACACTTCCAAGGAAGCCCTCGATAAAGGCATAGCCTTTGCTGGTACGTAAGGCGAGAGCAATGATATCAGTTGATAACAAGACGCTGAAAGGAATGACATAAACATAGAGAAGCTGCTGGCAAAGGATGTTACCAAACAGAGGATAACCCAAGAGCAGGCTGATCAGGCCCGCTCACTTCTCTCACCTAGTACCAAAATGGAGGATCTCTCGTCCGTCGACTTCGTCATCGAGGCCGTCCCCGAGGTCCCCAAGCTCAAATTTGACATCTTCTCCAAGCTTGCCACCATTTGCCCACCCCACGCTATCCTCGCAACCAACACCTCTTCCATCAGCATCACCAAGATTGCCGCCGCCACCACGTCGGATCCCACCGACACCTCGGCTTCCTCCCGCGTCGTCAGCACCCACTTCATGAACCCGGTCCCTGTCCAGAAGGGCGTCGAGATCATCAGTGGCCTGCAGACCAGCAAGGAAACATTGGACACCGCTGTCGAGTTTTGCAAGCGTATGGGCAAGGTCACTTCCGTGTCAGCCGACTCACCGGGCTTTCTTGCCAACCGGATTTTGATGCCCTATATTAATGAGGCCATCATCTGCCTTGAGACGGGCGTTGGTGACCGTGACTCAATTGACGCCATTATGAAGAACGGTACCAACGTACCTATGGGCCCGCTACAGCTTGCTGATTTCATTGGTTTGGATACTTGTCTCTCTATAATGAAGGTTCTCCATGGGGAAACAGGCGATTCCAAGTACCGTCCGAGTGTCCTTCTCGGAAAGATGGTAGATGCTGGTTGGTTAGGCAAGAAGAGCGGCAAGGGATTCTATGACTACTAAGCAAAAGTTCCGCATATTAATACTATCCACTCCCTTAACTAACCCTGATTCTCGTAGTTGATAGACCTTGAGGGTGGCCACAAACCTCGTCCACATTTTGCTTTTTCGTACAAGCTTATAAACGTTGCCAACATTTGACTACCATACTAGCAAATGTAATGATAGGGTACCAGCCTGGCACGCCTAAGTCATGCATGCATACATATGCATATGCAGACAACAGGCTAGGGCCTCGCTTTTGGGTGCCTCGAAGCCCGCAGCAAACCCTTGATACCGGACGAACAAGCCACAAGACAGATGAGCCACTAATGACATCCAAGGCAGACTGAGAAGGCCTTGGCCGGAGTGGTTCACTTCGTTTATTAGCAGAGGGTGAGCTTGTGTCTCCCAATTATGCAGCCACATCACAGTTCTCGCTTGTTGGCCCCTCTTTGCCCAGGAAAACGAAAGCGTTGTCAAGGTCACACCATGCTAAGCGGATGTCAAGGAGGTCCGGCTCCAGCCTACTTGTATGGTCTCGTTCATGGCCTCCCCAAGGGAGGAGTGTTCCGTAATATGCATCGAGCACGTATATGGTATGCTGCGCGTACCTGATCATCTCATGCGCTAGAGGATCGTCGGCTCCGGGATGTAATTGATTGTTCTCGCCAAGCTGTAGCACTTGATCACCAGCGCAACAAGAACATCTCAACATCGAGCAGGGCAGGGATCGATCGTCCAAAGTTATCCATGGAAGGTCAAGCCTCACCAGCCCTATGTAGCATGGCTGACGTTTCGGCTACTGGAGAACCTGCCGGCATAGCCTGTAATGATTAGGGACTACTGCCGCATTAGCGGAAACCAGTTGCATACATACAAGACTGATGGGTCGATGAATAAAAAAAATAAAAATACGGACTACGTGCCAGTGCGATATTAAGCAATGGCGAGAAACTTGCATGCTATCCACCCTACGGAAGGGGGCCGAAGTTTCGTGCGTGCGACCCTGTCCGAAGAAGAATCGAGTGGACTTGGCCCGCATGCATCCACGTTTGACTCGGATAACAGCCCTTGTACTTTTCTTAGAGCCCTTTTGTCGAATTCATGACTGAGAAAGGGGTTCGATTCGTAGACTCAGATGCCCGTCAGGATGTGCCCGTCAGGATGTGCCCTTGCTCTGAGGAGAATAAGTGTGCTCACAGATGTAGTCGGCAATACGAGTCGTAAGGCTTGGGATATGACACTGCTTGATGTATCTGCTTGATGTAAGATGTGAGAACAGCTTCCCGCCGTAGACTGTCCACAACTGCCTTTTCCATGAACCTACTTGTAGGACCTGAGGAGAAGTGGAGCTCCAGCATCCCATTCCAATTGTTTGAAAGTTAAATGGTCTGCAGTCAGACAGGCGTAGAATACCTCTCAGTCAACATCCTTTCAAACGCAGGTCGTAAGCTACAAGTACGTCAATTACTTACACTAACACCACTCCCAGACTCTCTTTCTTGCAGGTCCCTACTTCAGAGCATGGGCAAGTCTCATAGTTCCTGAAAACCACCACGACCGCCGCACATCTGGACTCGTGTGTCGGACGGACTATGAATAGTAGTAATTCGGCTTTGGTGTGGGTGGATGACCAAGGCTCGACCAAAAGCGACCCGGCTACGGTTGCTTTATTATGAAAATGAAATTCATCAGTCAAGAAATCGGGGGTTTCAGTGTCAGCCCCCCCCCACGCTCGCATGTGTCCACATTTCCAGACATTTCCGAAGTTGGGCTGGTTGGGTGCTATTGCAGCAACGCGGTTCTCGAGATTGAGAGAGAGGTACTCCGTACTCCGTACTCCATACTCCAAAAGACGATGTGCTCATGTACTCCGTAGTGATGATGTAAAAACCAGGCGGCTCATACAAGTAGAGCGTTGTTATAGACCCTAGTCAAAGTCGACCCCTTGCAAGAGTGTCCAGGTTGCTACGGAGTATAATATGTAACAACGAATCGGTGGGCGGAGACTGAGCGAAAAGTTGAGTCCGCTTGCCAAGAGCACCGTGTTGATTCTCATGTCGAGGGCAGTGAGCGTCGTGAAATGAGCAAGGACCGTCCTTATGCAAAGGCTAAAGCGCTTCAAACGTGTGTCGGAACAGCACTGAACAGCTTGAAGACCTCGTTCGAAGTTCCCCAGACCGAGCTGCCACATGGCTAACCGCATGGACGGACAGTGTATAAGACGGCTGCTATTGGTGAACCCTGTCCTTGACCGCGGGAACATAGGGATGCCGGTGTGGTGTACCTAGCATCTGTATTCCGTTGCTTCGTGGCTAAAGTTGCTTTTCGCGCGGCCGTAAAATTGGTCACTTGCCTTTCCCGACAGACACGTTAGTATCAGGCTTTCATGCTGTGCTGACTTGGTCTTTTGCCAACTACTCCGTACATGCGTATGTATGTATATGTACGGAGTACCTGGCTGCTAGTGATCCCTGTCACCCGGTCGCAGAGGCCAGCCTTGCACGACGTGAAACCCCTCTGCCAAGCCAGGATGAGATGGCATGGGCCTCCCCCTCGCCCCTTTGTTGAAAAGCTGGCGAAAACCTGAATCATCATGGCCTGCCCCGGAAACAAATCTTCCACGGGCCGTGATCCAACTATTGTATGTATATGTAGATGTACATATGGACATATCGGCTGACAGCCTTCCTCTCCCAACTCGGACTGCGGGACAAGAAAAAGAAGGCCCCAAAGAGGAATTCAAAGGAAAGGAAACGAGGTGTCGAGGTGCGTCGCACTAAGACTGCCGACAGCCCCACCAACGTTGGATGACGGGTACCTCGCAGAAGCGTATTGCTCGTACCAAGTAGCCATGTAGCCATGTAGCCATGTTATCGGTTTTTTTTTTTTTTTAGAGCTGGCACGAGCGCTAGTCCTAGTGCATAGAAGCCTCCGGCTCCGGGTCCATCGGGGCTGCTTTCCATGATCCCAGATCAAACTCTGGCGCTATTTTCTTTGAGAGAAAGTTGATTTGATTTGAGGAGTTGCTGCTGCTTGACGTGGCCTACATCATTTCCATCTTCCACTCGCTCAGTACCAGTTTGGTGGGAGAAAATAAGAGGACGGAGCGAGGAGGCAATCACAGCTGCATTCTCCCAGCCATGGCTCGTACGATTATTAAGGTAGCCTTGCTCCTTCCACTTTCCGTGAATGGTAGCCACATCATCGAAAGAAGGAGAGGGGAAACCCCAATGTACAGGAAAGAACGATGAACCCATCAGTTTCTTTCATTCATACGGTTTTTTGACCTGTTCGCTCATTCCTTCATCTTTTAAGGAGGTAGCTTGCTATTACCTCTCGTGGCGCATTGCTGTCACTGGGTGCTTAAAGGCTCAACTACTACTACTACCACTTTTAGTGCTACTACGACGACTTCTTCCACCCAATCCTTCATCTCATTTGTTGCTACCCAAACTAAACCTGCGTTCAACCCCAACTTTCGTCCATTGCCTCGTATCGTTTGACACTAGTACTTGTTTTTGCGCGTAGCTCACGAATAAACGGCTCGGGTTCAACACCACCAGAACCAATTCTGGAATCCCGCTGATAGCCTCACAACCGGTCCTTGAAGGAATTTACTTGCTGCTACGTCCTCAGCGGAACGCCTCGGGACCGGGCCGTATTTTGTTGGTTTCCCCTCTTCTCATAAACTCTGCCTTTCATGCAGTCATGCTCCATTGGCATAGCACCAGCGCCCGCTTACCCGGCCCTTGACGCCGACGATTTTATTGGCGGGGCTCTTCTCATCCCACCTTGAATGCCTACCTAGTACGGAGTACCAGAGTATTCGACGCATGTTCCATGATTGTTCGGCGATGGGCTTTCTTCTTGCAATATCTCGGTATGTTCTTGTCTCTCTCGCCTTCGAGAAATTAGACGCTGATGGATACGAGCGACTATGCTTCACATTTATCATCCTAGCAGCCATGCTTATTTATAAAGTGTAGGCCCAATGTCCAGAGCAGTCTATTTCATATTAGCCTGCCCACACAACATGCCCACCAGTCAGATATGCAAGCCTTCTCTAGACCTGCAACTTGAGTCGAGGCAGAAACCGTGGTGTGCGTGTTTAGAAACATCCGCTGCAACCGCCCCATCCACCCCTGTCACTGACCCCAGCAACCCGTTGAGTGACCCCTTTCCCCCCGACTTTCACCTCAGTCGCCTGACAGCAGACGCTTTGTTAACCTTCTTACTCCTCAAGGCGGATCTCGTACCCCGGTCCTTGCTCTTCTTAGTTGGTGTGAGCTTCTGAGAATCCCCAGCGACAAGCAGCGCCCATGCACTCATCCGTCACTCCCAAACAGGATAGAAGCCATCTAACCAAGCTGATCAGTATAACGCTTTCCGTCTTTGTGGACTCCGGCCTGCCGAAAGGTGCGCTTATCATATTGGCCCAGGCTTTACCAGTCTGAGCATATGTTTGTCTCCCCTGAAACGAATGTGGTCAGGAATCGAGATACCAGGGGATGAGAGATCCGTAAGGCCCCTCCACTTACAACTACGAGATGTCTGTCCCCATTTTCATACCATGTCAATCCAAGATCGATCCACAGTGCCACTGATCTGGAGTTGTTGGTGTTCTCTAATCAGCCCGGGCAGACCTTTGGATCCCGGCCCCCTGATGAACGGTGCTGGTGTGTATGTATCTAATACCAGTTGCAGATGACTTGTGCCGAACGCTAGAAAAAGGATGGAGCGTGCTTTTACACACCCTGCAGTGCCTGTTTAACATGCCGCCACCTCTTGGTGATGGGCCTTCTCGGATCACAACGTCCGTGTAATTGGGCTTGCCCTTCCGCCCCTTGGAGGCGTATTCGTTGTAACATAAACCTGCAGGTGTACAAGGTTGGCTCCCGTTGCTTCTGCTCTTAGCCGAATCTTGAGGCGCTGTCACCCTCCATCTTTGCTCCCTGTTAAGAAACAAGGCAAGTTGATTACCTGCAGCCGGTCGGCTACACTGGACCAGTATTGACAATTGCATCGAGTCTCGCCTCTTACGACATTACCCATTTCAGCCGATGGTGTCAAGCACAGCTTCATTGAAGTTGTCAACTATCCCAGCTATCATTATCATACAGGTTTATCTCAGACTCGCGGCCTTGCTACTCGGCCTTCTGCTTCAACCCAGGCATTGTTAAGGGTTGTCCCTGCTCACATTTAGTATCCTGGTCATCTCGCCAGCTTGTGGGTACGACATCTGCCATTTCTGAAATTCCTGATCCTGTTTCCTCCGTATCTCTATAGTCGCTGCTCCAATAGCGAGGCTTGACGCCCATCTCCCTTGCACTATTTATCCTGGGCCCATCATCACCAGCTAATAGCTCCAGTCGTCACTTTTCCTTGGTAAACACCAGCTCTCAGACTCACTCAAAATTCAATATTTCGCTGAATACGAATACACTTTTATTCAACCACAGCTTTGGGAAGCAGAGGACTGTTGTTCAAGCATTCGTCACAATAACTCTTCAGAGCCTCAAATAGCAGCAACTCTTTTGTTCTTCCGGGCGGCTGAAGTAGAGTAAAGTTCCAGGCCGCCATCAGTTATTTCTGCCAACAAGTTGACCTAACTGGAACACTTCATCTTCTCGACTCTAGTATCTAGCAGCAACTCCGTCTGTTGACGCTCAGGTCTTGAACAGTTGTATCTCAAACAACCTATAACCACTGCTTTAGACTTGGAATCTGTAGCTGTTTGGCTGTCGAACTATCTACACCATAGTCACCCTATCAGGTCAACTTTCCGACTCCCTACTCTTCTCGCCCCTGACAAGAATCCCATTCGCTCTGGAAAGCATTCGGCCAAGCTTGATAGTTACAGCAGACTTCAGAGCTTGCTGTGAAGGCTTCAATTGAAGCCCCCCAGTCTTAGTCTCAATGCTGGCTACACAATCTGGCGAGGGGGAACACAATTACTGGCCTTTTGCGAAGTTCAACTCATTGGCGCAAAGATCGGGGCCGCGCATGTCAAGTCAGTATCTGAGTTCTTTGTCAACACAAGCCGGTTGGCAGGGCCACTACGCGTGTGCCAACACAGAGCCAGGGGCTCTCTCCTCATCAGCACCTCGGTATCCCAGCCCTTCGCTTCAAGCACAAAAGACTCTTCAGAGGCCCATATCGAGTCAAGAGGACCACCCTAATGCAGCCAAATCGACGAATCAACTTTTCTTGGAAGATGTCAAGATTGAGGAAGCCCAACATGACCCCTTGCACACGCCGGAACAAGTCATTCACGATGGCCCACAGGAGCCTATGAGGCCCTTCTTGCCTATCAGTACAATTTCCAAAAAGTGCAGTCCGTCAAACCAAAAATCTGCCCAGTCTCCGGCGCCGATCGATCTGCACCTAACGCCTAGCGCTCGGACTGATGAGGAAGAGAACAGCGAGGCCATTAAAGAGGAAGACATGGTCGCCACAGACGAAGATGATACCATTGATGGTACAGAGGAGAGCGATTCCCGGCAGCTGACAGCTGCCGAGAAAAGCGCAGCTAAACGCAAGATGAAACGATTCAGGTATAAGATACTATCGATAGTTAACACAAGAACCTTCTGACATCTTCTAGACTCAATCACCAGCAGACTCGATTCTTAATGAGTGAGTTTGTCAAGCAGCCTCATCCGGATGCCACGCATAGAGAGAGGCTTTCGCAGCAAATTCCGGGTTTGACCCCCCGTCAAGTGCAAGTCTGGTTCCAAAACAGGTATGACCACCATTCTATACACTATCATAGTCAGAATTCTTACGATAAAACTGAAGGCGGGCAAAGATCAAGAGGCTCAACGTAGACGATCGAGAGCGCGTTATCCAAATGCGCGCCGTTCCAGACAATTTTGACAACGTGCGAGCACTGCACTCTCCATACGGAGCTGTTCATGGAGTTGGAAGGCCCTTGACTCAGCATGAGTTGAGCAACCAGCCGTTCAGAAACAACAGCATAAGGCCCTTAATGGTGGACGTGCAGCGCTCAGTAACAGGCACTCAATCCCCTACCAACCTAACGCCATCTTTAGGAGGCTTTGGGTTCCCGAGATCTGGCGTCACTACGCCCGATGTTCTCTCTCCACTGTCTTCAGCTTTGAACGACAGGTTTTCTTTTGGCAATGCTGCTTCTAGTCCCCTTGGCGTTGGGCATGGTGTCTCAAACGGTTTCCTTACCCGCCAACACAGCTTCGACTCTGTGGCTAGCGCCTCTCGACCGGTACTGGCTTTGCAACCTCCGTCATTACGCGACCCCCTGATTAGGTCACGAGGCGAGACGATTCACTCACCCTTACAATCATCAATGTCTTGGAAAGGAGGATCCATTGACTACTCTGGCTGTCAGGAACAGTCGAACTCCAGCTCTGAGAGCCGTCATCAGTCAAACTACCTAAGCACTACCTTAGGCCAAGGGTTCTACGATGGTGGCCAATACATATGTGGGTTACATCAATGTGGGCTGTGTGTGATGTGAGAACTGACGATTATTCAGCCCATCCTACACGGGGGTACGGCCTTCAGACAACTCCCCCAGAAGAGTATTCTGATATCCATCGCGACCCCCTTGACCGGCCACGAATGAGGGCAGGGTCGGCCACCTCGCCCCTGAACTCAGGGTTTGCGAATCAAAACCGAAGCACAGCAGCTGAGTCGCCGCCTCAACACCTCGCCTCCAGACAAATTTCGATGTCATCCGGCATGAGCAGCCCATCCCTCTGCACGACTAGTTATCCTCCTGCGCCACTGACCGCACCGATGGAGTTCTCGTCGAGATCCTTACAAAAGACCAATCCTCGGGGCTCGGAAAACGTGCAGACGTCGACCTAGGCTTTGACAGCCCTTCTTAGGGGAGTTTACGAAATCTACGACACGAAGAAACTCAACTTCTTGATAGAGTATAAAATTGGTGAAATTCGATGGGCATCGGAGCTTAGGTTTGGAGTGCATACTTTGATGGCAAATGGGTCACAGGCAGGAATTCATACAAGCCCGGCATGTGCCAAGTACGCGATAGCAACGACTGAGATAAGACATATGCCAACCGTCGCAGCTTTTCTTCGCAACACTAATGAGGAGTCGTGGTTGCTACTAGGCGAGCCTGGGCGTTGAGCCGCCCTTGGAGCCAAAGGGTCCTACGACCAACCTTTTTATGATGCGGATATGTGCTCTTGTGTGGATTTATCGAACAGCAGGCTGGTCGGTAAACGAGGGCAGATCGCAGATTGACAGATATTGAGGCCTCGCGATAAGAATAGACCTCCCTGTACCACTGACTGCGCTGTAGAACAGAAGTAGAAACGTCGGGAGAGTAATTTGCTCGGTGTTAACAAGCTTTATGCGCCGCTGAGCGGCTTCGAATACAATCATTTTCCACATTGTGGTTTAAAACATATCATAAGACGATTGAAAGTGGCGTCTTATTCATAGTAAGCTGTCTGGGTACGGAGCGCGAGAATACATCTGGCTTTCTCTACTTTTTTGGTCTCCATCACCTATCCCGACAACTCCAGCTTCATACACATGGACCTTGCTTACTAGGGCTGGAGTTCGAAGTATGACCCGAATATGATTGCTGATATACATGTTAGCCAACACTCCAACTGAAGCAATGGTCCGTCCCCTGCCAAATTGATCCACCCTTCAGTTGTTGCCAATTCTCACCAGCCAGCCAAGTGGTTAGCAGCCTCTATAAAGAAGACAACAAACGACAGCCATGGCGAGTAAGTTTACCAGATTGTTTGGTGTCATCATGCGGTGTTCACGCGTCGACGTGGGCAAGGAAGAACTACCAGAGATTTGCTTACCTTTGTGTGATACATGGGTGGAGGAGAGGATGCACACCCGTGCGAGGAGACAAAGCAAGCCAGGTGTCGGGAACACAAAGAACTTGAGCACTATGAGGCAAGGAAAAGCATCTAAAAGTAGAACAGGAGAGATATGTCACTTGCATCAGGTCATCACCGCATCATGGCAGCCGCACGAGGGGCCCTCGTGATGATGGTTTTAGGCAAGGTTTTTTTTATTCTGGACCTTGAGGACTTCGCAAATCACCGGCAACATTTTGAGTTGATTCGGAATCATGGTAAGCCGGTGCATAGAAGTGGAAGTCCCGCTGGTCGTGTCAAATGTTTATGAAGAAGAAAGGAGAAGACTAGAAATTTTCTCGAGCTTCGTCTGGAGAAAAGCGCGGCTGGGGGGGTCAGCTTCCATGATATCACGTGGCAAGACAGCAGCCTTGACAAAACCTCACGCTACCGATGGGGGGGGGGGGTGTTGTCTGCCGTGATTGGTGGTATTTAGTTAGAGTGGAGCTCACAACCCCTTGAAGGTGTTTCCGCTGGGCTCGTTTCTCTGAAGGAAAGGAAAAGAAAAAAGCCCCACTTTCCACCGCTACTGAACCTTGGCAAGCCTTCGGTCAATGCTGCCTCGTGATTCAGGCGCCAACGCACTTCCCACCCTCTGGGCTACTCCACCTCTCACCTCACTTGCTCAGGTCATCCCATCAGCGATCTGATCCCCATCTTCATCATCACCGTCAATCACGCTCTACTAACTCCGAATCGCCAGCCAGCGACGACGACGCTCACGAATACTGCGAAAACGAGTTACCGGCGTTGGGAGCGACAAATTCTTTGTTTTGATATTTCTCCGACCGCCAGGCGCCAGGTCGCTCGCGCCCCTAATCGCTCCCGAGGCTCAAAGGAAGAGTGAAGCACAGATCACAAGGGAGGAAATTTCGTGCATGACGCCCGGTTGAGCGAGGCGACGGCGGCACAACAGTCGGCGGCTTAGGCGCGACTTTGCCAATCATCCCTTCTCGGGGTAAAGGGCGGCTGACAATCATCATGTCTTTCCATCCTCAAACTCCTCAGAGCCCCTCGCAAGTTTCGCCTGCGACATCGTCAGACCCGATTGCAAGTCTGAGCACCTCCATGACGACGACCGCGACGACCCTTCCTACACCCGCACATAGCGTGAGCGGTAGTATATCACAGCCCGACGCCGTCATGAATGATGATTCGCCCCACAAGCGCAAACGCGCTCTCGATGACGACGGCGATCGCGACCATAAAAAATCTCATCTCGAGAGCCAAGGGTTGATGATCGAGGATTTGCATCTGGACGTCGGCAGCAAATACCTCTTGTGCCAGAACCGTAAGGCTCCCTTCGCTGCCCGTTTCCTGCTCCTATTCTGTAACCGGTGGGGAGCTGGGAGCTCGACAGTCGTGTGGAGTCATCAAACGTGAAACAAGTTTTGTGTTAACATGCATCTCTCATCTAGCGCATCCCCAACAATTCCCGCCCCTTTCTGCAGACTTGTACGAGATGTTCAACCTGGCAGGCCTAGCCGCCGAGGTTGCGCGAGAAAAACCCAATGGCGAGAAGAATGCACTACGCAAGACCTACAAAGGTCACATCAAACGTCTCGGCATTGCAGGTCATTTTGACGCACACAAGAAGCCTGAGACACAGCCGGGCTTGAAAAGCATGTACGAGGTAGCAGATGACGACTGGAGGGTGTTGGAGGTTTCGGGGCAAGATATAGAAGATGGACTATCAGAGATGACCCTGCAAAGCTTGACACGGGCGACGACGCTGGACAAAGGGCCCATACCAAAGAAGGTCTGGGACACATCAGTCTTGGGTGATATCCTCGGCGATGGCTCCAAAAAGCCGACAACGACTCCCGGTACACCGGTGACAGATGCGCCTGGGGCCACAAATGGCTCTAAGCACCAAGGGGGCTTGGGGCAAAATCAGATTCGACCTCAAAGGAACATTAAGAAAAGAACTTATGGCGACAGCAGTTATGAGGGTTATAACGACGGTTACGCAGACGATGATGCCGGCGCGGAAACCGGCTATGATACAGGAGATGGCGATGCCTCCAAGCGGAGAAAGAAGGCAAGCGACATGGCAAGCTCGACTATGGACAAATGTGCTGACACGCCACAGGCTGGTGGCAACGCTTCTTCCTATCCCAATGCCATGCGGCAGCAGTACGGCCCTGGTATGGTCGGTGTATAATGCTGCGGCAGTATTGTGCTTTCTTTCTCTTTTTCGTTCTAAGTTGCACAGCATGGCGTCTAGGGTGGTCAACATGTTACATTACTACGCTTTGATTTTTGTCCCTTTTCAATCCTGATATTCAGGGAGGATGCCGGAATGGAAGAAAAGTCCTGTCTCTTCCTAAGTTCCTCCAAACTATATTATATTTAACAGAAACGGAAAGCTTTGCTTTCTCTCTGTGCTGCTCGTTAATGTCGAGAGCCCACACATACCAAAAAAAAAATACCAGATACGCGACCAGAGGGGTCAAAAGAGTGTTGTTTCAAACAGGAGCAAGGGCGGGCTAGGTATAGGGGTAAAACGAACGATGCTATCTTTTTCAATGATGTTGATTGGGCCGATCAAAATATGAAGGACTGTGCGCCTCTATTCTTGGTCAGCGAGTGGGTTTTCTAGATACCATAGAGCGCAAATCTGCGTACTCAGCTTTTATCTACAAGATGCAGTGATTTTCATTGGCGAAGCGAACAAGACGACGAGTGTCATGTGTCTACTTGATCAGAGGTAAGGTTGGTTCTGAGACTGTCACCGTGAGAACATAGGGCCGGTGTATTCTTTACCCCCAAGAAGTGGTGTGTGTGTATATGCCTATTTGGCCAGATCCTGAAAACTCTCAGCGTCGGCGACATCTCGTCTAGAGAATATCAGTACTAATAGTAGAATCTGGTGCATCTGCGCGCAAAATAACCCAAGGGCTTCTAAGCATCACCCTCCACAAAGTATATCAATAATCCCAAAAGAATCTGCATACACACAAATTGAACACGGTAATGGAGTATTTTAGCAACCATACCCATTATCACTCTGATCCAGGACAGAATATTCCGACCCTGATGCAGCCCGATATATTACGGCCAAATATAGGGCATGTAGGAAAAGTCAAATGGTGTCTGGTTTCTGCCAACCAATTACGTTGTTCATATATTTACAATATCTACTACCATAGAACTACTACTAAAAAGTTGTTCAAAGGGCCTTGATTGGAATCCATATCGTCTTGACCTTCGAATTCCCGTAGAAATTCACTTGATGGTGCTAAGGATCCTTCCTTTTTCACAGCTCCTGATACTTTTGAAGATCGGGATCCCCATCAAATGGAAGGTGCAATTTAAAGAATGGGAAAGACGGCAATGGAACCGTCATTTGACTGCCATTTCCAGGGCAGTCGAGACCCATCATGATGAGTAAGAG
Source organism: Trichothecium sympodiale (assembly GCA_003012115.1). Lineage (NCBI taxonomy): Eukaryota > Fungi > Ascomycota > Sordariomycetes > Hypocreales > Trichothecium > Trichothecium sympodiale. The sequence continues at coordinate 67,026 of PXOB01000144.1, forward strand.
GAGGTGCGGCGACGGGTGGCGTCGATGATCGTTCCTGCCTTCCTTTGTAAATGGATGTTGCTGGCAAACCACCATGACTGTCCCCCTCTTCTTCTTTTTTCTTCCCGTCTTCTTTGTCTTCACCAAAAGCACTTTGACCCATCTTAAGTATACCATACTTTTATCAAGAAACGCTCAGGGTGCATTACATAATTATTAAGCTGAGTAAAACAGTGAGCACGAGAGATTTTTGAAGATGGCAGACCTACCAGACCTACCAGATTGCGAGATGACCGATTGCCAGGCTATGGCTAACAAGTGGAAGGAGGAATTGGCAGAAGTAATTGGCCAGGAGCCCATGAGCTCCGATACAGAGAAGCAGCGATAACCTCGCTCACGAAATCTTCATCGTTGCCAAAAAGAAAAAAAAAAAAAAAAAAAAAAAGGGATCGAGAAGACTGTTAAATTGACTGCGCAGCGTCGTGAGACGAGAATAGAAGAAGGCGACCGGGATATGCTGTTCAAAATGGGAGATTGGGTTCACGATATCATGAAAGCATGTGCTCGATGCTGAGGAAATCGTGGACGAGCAGAAGAAGAAGGAACAGCTCACGAACTTGCTGGCAGAGGGGCGTTTGTCTACCGATGATCACGACATCGCCCAACTAATCGTGGAGGTGTATCCTTACATCCATTTTGAAAGATTTTGATGCTGTGGAGGTTACGGAAGCAGCAACGAAAGCCGTGGTTGAGACGAAGAGAAAGCGCACCGACTGGGCAAAAGATCACGAATGTCCAGACATACAGCGCCCAGTGAAGAAGGCAAAGTGGGATAAACTTGTACCCAAAAGTTCGAAGAGTGATCCTGAGACTCCCTAACGGGTCAAAGGCCGGTGTGGTTTTGAGATCCCATCTAGGGTCATTGAAGACCAGAAGCTGAAGTTGAGTCATCGTGGCCTTTGCTGTTGAAATCGAGATACGTCCTATCAAGATTCACTTGAGGTTGTGCCGGCTAGATAGGTATATCATATTACTTAGTACTTAGTTACATAGACTTCCGTAGTAGCAGATTAGGGGGTTTTCCATCGTTTTTTCCCCTCGATGGGCAACGAAGACGGATCCTGCACCTCCACGTGGTGTTGCCTGGTAAACCAATACAGGGCTAATCCAAGTCAGGAACGCACATACCTAGCTAGCAATAATGTCTCTTAATCCCGTTTGTCTGCATGTTTATGAATAGTTGCATCGAAATGAGAAGCCCTTTAAGTCACGGTGTTTTGCGTCATTTGCCATGGGATACGAGCAACTTCTGGAATACGTGTCGTCACAACACCACCACCGTCACTCATCTCAAGTCGCATTGTTTTCACGAGCTCCTTGCGCATTGTATTATATCATGTTCACTTATTTCCCAAAAGGTATCTGCAAGAAAACGGGAAAGTCCTTTGCGGTGTCCTTCTCGAGTGGAAAGTTCGTGGAGAGCACAGCTTGGGTCCTAGTCCCAAGCTGAGACTTATTACTGAACGTTTGCTTCTTGTAATATTCGATACTAGTGATATGCTTCGTGTCATGATACATGTCCTTGTATAACCGTGATGCTGGTAATATTTTACTAGATATTTTCGTTTCTTCCCACTAGAGGTTTACCCTTTCAAAGCAAAGAATATACACATTATTAATACGGAGACCTCCGTGGTCTCATTTCAATGAATGCCACGTATTTATCAAACTGTATTCATGGTTCATTGCATAACAGCAATGCGAGTGGACGAACCGCAAGGTCTGTACGAGCTGTTATGACTGAGGAGCATTTGAAGGGTCTCTGCTCTGCTCATACAACTATGAATAAAGTACTATTCCGTTCTACTTTCACTCAATTTCCTGAATATAAAGCATATGGTTAGGCAAAAAAGCCTAGCTAACGTTGGAAAAAAGATGCTGGTCCAGCACCACCAACTTCAAGCAAAATACCAGATTAAATATGAGTCGCAAGATTAGATGCTTGAGGCATTCGAAGCTACTTTGGGCCGTTATTAGCCCAAACACTGCCATTATTGAGATTGCATATCTCCATTCCCATATTTTGCTGAAATATCCCCAAAGTTACCGTTCTCGACCGTTGGATACGCACCACCACTGAGTTCAGCCCAGTTCCAGTCCAATGTGGCAGGTAAGCTGAATAGACCTTGTGGCAACAGAGGCTGCTGGAACGGCACTGGACCCCCATCTTGTGGAGGGAAGCCGGTAAAAGACTCGTAATCACCATTTTGCGGATGCATGGGCTGTTGTTGATTGAAATCTTGTTGTCCCCAGGGTGAAAAGTTTGCCGCCATGCCGGGCGATGAGCCAGTAAAGGGGCTATAGGGCGATGTGCCCATATTGAACCCTTCTTGAGCTTGGTCCGGAGCCAAGAAGGTCGCTGTAGAGGCAGCGGGTGTCGGTGTCCTGGCAGCACCGTTTGCTGGGGTAGCGGCAACGTTGGGGCTCTGCTTTGGAGCTGGTGTAGCACCGCTGTCCGTTGAGCTGGCAGCAGGCTTTTCCAATGATTCGGGTTTGCCAGACGTAGTGGCCTCTTGGTTTTTACGCTTCCTCTTGTTCGACTGTTCCTTCTCTGCCCTCTCGATGACAACTTTCCCAATACGTTCGAACTCGGCGCAAACACCCAGCATCCTATGTACGCCGCCTTGCTCAGCCTCTTGTCCAAGCATAGAGAGAAATGTGACAACGGTATTCATTAAACGCGTATCGCTCTTGGCTCGAGGATCGAGTGGGTTTTGGAGAATGTTGCCGAATAGCATCATCAAAGATGACACTGGGAAGTACAAGATCATCCTTGCAAAGGATTAGCATCGTACTCTAGACAGGTTCCTGGGGGACGTCACTACTTACCAGACGCATGAGAAGTCTCCCTGAGGAATGTACTTCAGCATAGAAATGGAAGCCCTGGCAGCCGCAGTACAGAGCGCCGCTGACGAGTAAACTCTCGGGTTCAGAGCTCTTGTATTCAGACCTTGGAAGGCATAGTTGGATAGACGACTTGTCCAGAACCCATGATGAACGGACATACGGTGGATAGTGGTCAAACAGTTGTAGTAAGTGAGGTGGAGCATGACGATGTGAAGGATTAGAGGGGTGTGCGAAGCCTTGATCTCGTGCTCAGGCCGGAAGTCGATCGGAATCCTATCCTTCCATTCCTCCAGCTCCGCATCAAGCTCTCCGATGGCGTTCAGAAGGTCTCCATTGGACTGCTTTGATGCTTTGGTCGAGTAAAGCCGCTTGTAGACATTACTCTCGATGACACTGAACTCGCACATGATACGGAATAGATTCATTTTGCCTTGGCCGTCAGCCAGGGGGATATTGCCAATATTGTCCTCGGGGTCCGCATCCGGGAGCTCGACATTCATATCGTCATCGTCCTGGGCCGGTGGTCTTCCTGATCTCAGACAAATATCCTTATCCAGAATGTAAGCAATCCAGAATACTCTCTTCCGCTGCTCGATCTCTATCGGATTGAGATTGAAGCCGCTTCCTTTCTTGTGTAGACCGATACTGTGCGCTAAGCGCACCGCCGAAGCAATCAGAAGAAAGGCCGGTTGAGGATTGGGTGTGCCTTGCATGAAAAGTGCAATGCCAAGTAGGCCCTGCACACTGAGCAGATCAGTACTGCGCATGGTCAGCTCGGCGAAGACACCGAGCGCATTCTTGATGTAATCCCAGGCCTTCTTATCTTCATCAGCAGGTACTAGATTGCTCATTACACGCAAGCGATGTGCAATAGCCAAGGCGCAGTTCAAACTGGCCCACCAGCCTGGGCCCTGATAAGGGTTCGACAAGTATTGTCGCTCGACAAGGTGCATAAAGGTTGGCTGATGGAAAAGAGGAAACATGCAGTTGAAGTTTTCGAAGTAATCCTGAAGTAGGGAAAGCGTTTCGGGTTTCGGGGGTAATGGCCGAAACACTGGACGTCGGAAAACATCGTTGAAAACTTCGGGCTTCCAGTTTGTCCATTTATGGTCGTCAATGGACACCTCGGTGATCATATGTTGGAAGGAGTCGTCGCCTGTCCTAGAGCTCACCCACTCAATTCCTTTTGGTGAGAAAATGGAGAAGCCCGATGAAGAGCCTATGCTTGTGTTAGTCGGCGTTGCCTCGCAATACAGCCGCTTATACCAGAAGCCACATACCGATGTATCTGGTCTCTCCTGACTGGTTTGTGACGAGGGAGCACATCATTTCTGATAGATTCTCAACATCTTCCCCCTCATCCTCACTCCTCACTGAATCCTCCTGTTTAACCTTGATCTTATATTTGTTAGGGTCTGGGGACGTCGCAGAACTCTGTGGCGAGGTTGCGCTGCCCCCCGATGGTCTTTGTGGCGGCGATCCTGCTGTAGAGGCCGTCGCTTGTGATGTCTGGACATTTGTTGACCGTTGTTTCTCTACCAGTCTCTTCTCCAATGTACCGAGGTCCGTTTCGTCTTCGTCGAGAAGCCCCGACAGTCGTAAGAGGTGCTCCATGCGCTCGAGCCTATTCTCTAGACCTTCAATGTACTTGGCACTGTGTTTAGTTAGCGACTTCCTGTACGCTAGAAGAAAGTCGCTTACCCCTTTGGTGGCGTGCGTTTCTTTTCCACGTGTGTAAACACACAATCTATCTTATTGTTGATGCACTGCGTACAAGCTGGTAACTTGCCGTCGCACTTGATCTTCTTCTTCCGACACATATCGCAAGCCTGGTTGGCCCGCACGGGCGATGTGTCAGCTCTACCTGTCCCTCCTCGAGCCCTTGGTGTATGGAAGGCTTACCCTCGCTACCCTTCTCTTCTTGGCTTCGTGAGGGTCTTCGAATAGCATGGAATCCGGAAACATCTGGGCAGCCACTTCGGGAGGCAACTGCGATGTGCCGCCTTCTGGCCCATAGCCTCCAAAGAACTGAGTCTGCGGCATCACGGGCGCAGTCGCCATGCTCGGCACCTGATAACCCATTCGATCCATCATCGGCCGTATGCTATCGTCGTGTGTCGCGATCGATGTTGTCTAGCACTAGAGGCGAGCGGAACAATTGTAAAGTTGGACCCGTCCAAGCGACCTAACGAAGTTGACAGGACGACTCTTGAGATGTTGGGGAATCGAATCTAGGGAGAAACAATGACCCGTCCCTCGTCTGTTTGATAGTCGTCGTCGTTGTAAGCCGCGGTCGTTGGTTGGTAATATGTACTCCGTAGTACCTAGTAGCTCTACTAGTACGGAGTACTGGTAATAGTACTGGTAATAGTACTGGTAATAGTACTGGTAATAGTGGGAGCTTAGTCCGTGGTCCGTGGTCCCGGCTGCTCGAGTACCGGATCTGCCGATGTTGAAATTGAGGCTTAGCTCTCTTCTCTGGTGGTCCTTGCAAAGGTTGTTCCACGTTGATCTTGGACTCGGTCGTGACTCGTGAGGGAGGAGGTGAGGGAGGTAATAAATGGCCAAAAAAAGCAATGTGTCGCAGAGTTAGTCTTAATAGGAACCAGCCTACTTTATAAATAAAGACCACGAACTAAATAGTCATGGGGGGGTGTGGTAAGATGTGACGACAGCATGGTCGAGACATGGAGCGTCTCGAACTCGAACCCACGGCCGGGCTCAATCAATTGCACCGTCCACCTACAAGTACTCCGCAGTCAGTCTTGCTCTGCAAGGTCCCTATGTACAAGTAAGAGTATCGTGTGTTGTCTATGCGGTGAGCCCATGAACTACTATGTACTAGTAGTAATTGCCTGTTGCTTCGTGCAACTCCCACCAGTTTTGCAATCCAATTACGGCGGCAGGTGCGGTGCGGTGCGGCTTCCTCGCCGCCAAGTCTCACTAATAAGGTTAATAACTCCAGCTTCTAAGTTATCCAACGTTGACAGGCAGTATTATTGGAACGATTTCGAGCAACCCCTTCTTTTCTCTTGACTTCCGCCGAAGCCCTCCTATACCTCTAGTCCCGAGACGGTAACTTTCTAATATAGCCATGAGCATATGTAGACGACGCTCAAAAGCACGCAAACCACAACTTCAATGCCGGATATCCTCATCATCCACCCAAGCAAAGTTATACCCCAGCCCTTGCTTCATGTTCTGCGCTCTCTCCTTACAACATCGGTCGTGCGCCCCTCCCGTTCCCACCACCCTTTATCCAACGGCCATGTCCCCGCTGACATCAACGATTTTTTATTCCTCCTTCTCCAGACAACTCATGCCATCGGGTTCTCGACCTCGGTCCTACCACCACTACCACACCTGGTCCAAATACGAGGGAGCAACGCAGTTGTATCCATCACTCTTTCATCATCGATGATGCGGCGTAGCGTCCCTAATACCACTGGGTAATTGCTCTCTCACCGCCAAGCTTATACAAGCTTCAGGCTCAGCTCTTTTTCGCGGGGGAGGGGAACCGCGGGTGAGATTTTGAGTTTTTCTGTTCCAGCTTACTTCCCACATCCCTGCCTTTGCGACCTTTGCGAAAAACATCGGTAATTAGTAAAAATATCGGTAATAAGTTGCCCAACCTCAATTCTCGTTCTAAGCTTTTCTACACACCCCCAAATGCGTCAACCCTCCGGCTCAGTACTTGATAGTCATCGGATGAAATTTCATGGCATATACGCTGTACCCTACGCCCTATCCCTTTCTCTACACCACCTCCCATTAAAGCGTCCCGGGTAGAATTACGGTTTCAGAAGCGTCACAGGATTCAATCTTCGGAAACCAGACTGAATACCATCATTCACCATTTACATGGATGAGTCCTTGAAACACGCTAAAACTTCTTTGGCGTCTTGACTTATTCCTACACTGCTTAGCCGCCGTTGAAAACTCAACGTTCTATTTAAAGGGTTTCTGCTGTTTGAGCTTTGACACCTTATTGAAACGTGAATCCGGATCATATTAGCCTTTCACTTGTGACATCGAATAGTGTGGACACTGATCGTTCCGAAAAAGTGCTGGTGTCGTTGGCCGACCTTTCATGGCAAGAAATGAGATGACATTACTCCATTACCAAGTATCTTTGTACGTGAATTTTTGACATCTGTCAGCTGAGACAAGTATGCAAGTATATACAACCAGTCCATCGCTCTATCAATCACACTCGCGGATTGCGCAGCGCACGTTAAACGCCACAACCCACATCCGAAAAGCATCGGCATAAGATAATACATGTTGCTTACGCCGATCGTACTACCCCATTCATAATGTGATCAAGATCCATTCCAGAGATATGTTCAAATAACCGCAAATACCAGATCAACGCCAAGCTCGGGAATTTTCGTGGTGGCGTAAATTGCTGGGTCCCAAGTAAAACCTCATGCACCACACCCTTATGGGGTGCATGAAATCATGTACAAGAATGTGCAAGTGCACAGATGGAGATGCTCAGATTGCCTCCTGGAATTTTGAGGGTGACCCTCTTGGTCCCTCAGGTGATGTGAACTTGGTAGGTGTCCGTGGAGGTTGTGGTGACGGTGAAGGGGGGTCAGCAAATGGATTATGCTGTATAACCGGGGTATGAGCAGGGCCCGACCGCGTGACAGGAACGCCGCTGGCAGGTCGCATAGGCCTGCCTACAGCGAGGCGATTTGCTGCGTACGTGTTAGGGTCCATCACCTGCGAACCGTAGGCGGAAGAGACCCCACTCATCATACTCTCTCGCGGATCTGAGTATCCATCACCTCCATGCTGAAGTACCGATGGGAGTTTCTTCCCCGAAACACGGACGAACCCTCGTTCCCCTGTTACCGCAGGCTGGGTATCCTGAGGCTTCCTCTTGCTTCCGAGCCTGGCAAGAGTTGCGGTGGCAGCGGAGACACCAAAAAGTGCAGTGCGCTCCGTCATAGGACCACTGCTGCTGCCACCGTTTCCACCTCCGCTACCTCCTCCCGGGCCGCTTGGGAGAGACCGAGACTGAGCAGTATTATCTCCTACCAATTCCTGGACATCCCTCTTTCTCCTCTTCCTCTTCACAAGCATTAACAAGATAAGCGCCAGGAAAGCGACACCTGCAATGCTGCCAACGACTCCTCCAACGATCTGTTTATCCCTCTCGGACAAATCGACACCGCCGCCACCTCCTCCACTATTGCCACCATTCCCATCGCCGGAAGAAGAGGTTGCTTCGGGCTGATCCCCCTCGACTATAACATCCCCAGCAGAGTCATCACTCTGAACACTGGTTGATGTAGATGTCCATGAGCGTGTTGACGTTGAGCTGTAAGATGTCGTCGCGAATGTTGTCGAAGAGCTTGGATGAGAAATGAGACTGGAAATAGAACCACTGATCATGACCCAACTTGCGGTACCCGAGGTAAAGGTCTGACTTTCACTTGTCATGCCTAATTCATTGTTAGCTAATAGTCGCTGATCGCATACAGGATAAACTCACTTGTCGAGTTAAGTTTGCCGCTTGCCGACAATGAAGGGTATACCGAAGAGCTGGTCAAGGGGACTGTGGGAGTAACGAAAGTGGAATCGGAAGTGCTGATAGTCTCCGAAGTGGCCATGGTCGGGCTTGTTGGGGTAAGCCCGGTGCTTGAAGAAGCACTTGTCGAAGTCGGTTCGGTTGGCGGCGGAGGAGGCACTGAGGCCGTTAGGGAGGACGAGGGCGTGACATTGTCGCTTGCCGCCGGATCTGGCACCGGGGCTGGTGATGATTCTGAGGGGGGAGGAATTGCGCTGACTGTGGCCCCAGAGGACGGGTCAAGCACGACAGTGCCAGGAGGTGCGTAAACTGTTTGAGTTTCTATGGGTAGACCGGCAGTGTCTACTACTTGAACGAGCGAAATGGTCTGAACAACCCGAGTAACGAAGGGCGCATTAGAATCCTCCTGGCGGTCCTCTAGCGTCACGACAAGCTCGTCAACGTTTTCAACTGAGTCGCCGCCGCCGTGGTGTTCCGTCTCGGAAGGTGCAACGTCACCAGTATGAATGCTAGAGTCGCGATTCTCGGCAGAGTGGGAATATGAATGAGCGTGGCTCGACCTAAAGCGAGAGGAGTGCGGATGTGTATGCGAATGTGCATGCGAATGAGTGTGGGAATGAACGTGGGAGTTCGTATCGGAACTGGAGTCGTCGTGGATCTCAACAGTAGAGCCGGACAAAGAAGGTAGTAAGGGTTGGTTAGTCATGTTGATCGGCCTCTGGCAAGACCAGCAAAATCGATCGCTCCAAGGTGGCTGACACAACGACCCTTTCGGGTGATTTCCACGTCGGCCTAGAGCGACGATCTGGTGTGGTGGACTAGCCGGTGGAGGCACGTTATCGACTGCGCACGCGTTATGGCGGGCTGCGACGATGACAAGCCGGACCGAATGCTTGAGAAACAAAGAAAGGAGTGACTGTATAAAAAAGTTCCGATGATAATAATAGCAAGTTATGCTAGAAAGAGGCGAAGCGAATGAGGCGCAATGTTCTGAGCAGGGACCACGAGGTTTGGCACGAGAACAAAGTAGGAAAGGAGCGACGGGAAATAAAAGGACTGGCAGACTGGAATTCGAAGAGACGGAAAATGAATGAAATAAAGAGCGATTATTGAAAACGAAAACGGTAGGTCGAATTTGTTTCTTTGTTGCCAATGATTGGGCTTTGTCGTTAACAAGTCAAATGGCTAGCCGCATGCATCCCGGTCAGACGATTTTTCCTTTATTGACTGCAGATGAGGACGGCGGACCAGCAAATTTGATTCGTCTCGTTCCGTCCGATGATTTTCGTGGCGTTTCCAATTGAATTTGCGTGCTGCAGGCTTGCGAGCAAAGGCAAGACGTCGTTACAGAGGAGAAGCGACACACAGACACAGACCCCCGGAAGCTTGCGAGATCCCAGTACGTGTGCTGTATTCTCTCCTCTCAGGCGTCTTCTCTCGTTAGAACGGGTCGATGGCCTCTCAGCCACGGCTTTTCGTCGACCTGGACCCTATTGACATGGCGTGCGCGAGACGCTGGCGACCGGTGGGGAGGGATAGGCAAAAAGAGAGGGAAAGAGAGAAGAGAGGGGAAGGAAAGGGGAGAGAGAGAGGAGGCCTACAACTAAAGAGAGATGCAGATAATGGACCTGGGTCTAGGCACTAACTACTACGGAGCATTGCTATGAATGTACTCCGTAATACTAAAGTGACGATGTTTATGCAACTGGTTGGGGGTCGTATTCCGTTCCGACTCGAATGATCTGAATGGACGCGCGAGAGGCACGGGGCAGCAAGCAATTTGAACCAGGAACACGCCGGGACAACACCAGGACGGTCGGTATAATTTCGCTTGTCCAGGTTGGTGTGGTGGTGGGCCAATCACAGCAATCCTACCGCACGACATGACGGCAGGTGCAGGGGATAGCAAGCAGGCAAAAAGCAGGCATTTGAGGAGGGGGCGCGAACTTCCAAACAAATTAGTAGGCTAGCAATAATAGGCATGTACAGGCACAGGAACAGGGGCTGTCGCCAATTCTCTCAACTCAGGTTTGCTGGTAATAAGGTGGTATCGCCATAGCTATCGGGTCCTGCAATCCCACCAATGGACGTTTTCCGTTAACCTCTAAAACATTGCAAGTCCCCCCCCTCTCCCCTTCTGGCGCTTCACTGGCAAAACACGGGTACTGTCATTTGCAGTGATCGGGTAGGCGCTTCCAATAGCGGTTCGACTTCTTTACCAAAATAATCGACAGTCGAAGAACCAGCAGTTCTACGGAGGTGGTATTGATTAAAAATGTGACGCCCCCTCCCGTCTATAGGCGCAAATACATACCAACATATATAGTACTCCCTGTAGTACTTGTTATTGTCTCTTCATTTCCATGGTACGAGATAACAGACCAGTCTCGGTGTGGGTCCATCCCGTTTTCCCATGCCATGCAGCACGATACACCCGCATCTCGTATTCCCATTCCACCATCCACCAGCGCACGCGGCGCCAGACAAATGCAGGTCCAGCAGCACAAGAAAATATCTGTACCTTTGACCCTGCAATCAACGGTGAGGTATATATGTATGTAATTCGGGCTAAAGACATGCAGTCCCACACACACACGCAAGCCTACGGAGTACGGAGTACCTGTTATTGAAGGCGCCTGCGCAACAGTAAAGATGAGCCGAGCTATCGTTTATTACGGAGTACTCCGTACTTCCGTACTTTGTGCCTGGTTTGTCCCTGCGCATGCATGCAAGAGTCAACACGTTAGCACGTCCGTGAACGCGGTCAGAGATGAGCCGCAAAAATACTCCGGCTGCGTAGTGCCGCGGTCTTCCGAGACAGCAACAAGGGTAGTGCCAGTACAACATCCGTACCTTGCAGGAGCCAAGCAGCTCTAGATCCGATCGAACCCGCTGGACAAGCATTATTTCGCCTTGAAGAGTTCGAGGCCTTTTTGTAGTACTCCGTAATAGTACTCCGTACTCCGTAGTTTCTACATGCAAAGCTCTCGACAGCCGTTGGATTTTGGGAACTCACCGTCGGGGTGCAACAGAAAGCTCCCGTCTGCCATAATACTCAGCCTCATCATACGCGATGACAAAAAATGCCAGGGGCCATACCTAGTTGTGATCTGATATGCCTGTGGATACTTTTGCATCACTATTATCGACCAGGTGCAGTGAATCTGGTCAGAACTTTTATTTTACAGAGTACTGCTATTTTCAGCTGTACAAGTACACTTACTTGTATGCAGAGGCTACCAACGAGGGGGACACGCTAAGCAAAGCAGATGCATAGCTAACTACTACCTTGGTAGTATTGAATATCCAGGTTGGCCATCGGACTTTTTTCGTGATATCTGCCCGAGCTCAGAAACTCTCACAAATTCCTAGAAGGGGTACTAAACGTTCGCTAGAAGGTTGGTTGATTTCTTTTTAGGGTTGTGTACTACATAATAGGTACGCTAGATAGCATCCATGCGTCGATAAGAGTCTTGCTGATCGATTCTCATGTGGTACTGCTGGAGTTGGGTAAGCAGTACTAGAGTACTCCGTATATGAGTAGTGGTCTTGAACGAAAACTAAAACCACCTGATTATACTGCCTATTAATTAATGGTTAAACCTGTAATCTTGAACCAGGCCTAGCAACCGGAGACGGACATTAAGAGCACTTGCCGGGGTTTCAGCGACACCGCTGACATGGCCAGTCGCATCTGTGAAAACTCGAGGAAAAACCGACGTGTGAACATAAGGAAGGTGCTTTGTACATGCAGTTCGATTACTTAATCCTTGGCCTATGGATTGCAACCACTACTGTTGATTCACACGCATCTTCTTTAACTGATCTTCACCCAAAGCTGCTGCTGCTGTAGTTGCAATTCCAGTGCAATTCCAGTGGGGGGTTTTCCGCAGACCCCGCCCAAAACCGCCCAAAACCGCCCAAAACCGCCCCAACCAACAATTCCCAGGTCACCGATTACAGTGGCCGATTACAGTGCGATTACAGTGGGGTTCACCCATCTTGTGTAGCGCCACAGAGGCGCTTATAGGCAATGATGGATGATTTGAATATCAGAAGCCACAGGAGGCAACATCACCAAGACTCTCTCTATCAACCGCGACTTCGTTCATCCAAGTCATCAACATCACTCTCAGAATCTATTGGCCTCATCTGGAGAATTCTTCGAGACTCACGGAAGCCTTTACCAACCCGCACGTACAGCGGCAGTGCATCCTCGGCTTCGCATCAGTCTTGCGCTACTCAATCTACCACCTTCTCAACAGCGTCGACAGCGACCTCCACCACTACTGCCACTACTACCATCTCTGTCTCGCCATCGCTACCTCAGCCCGCTCAAACCAGCTACAGCAACAGACCAGGATACTGGTCTGTCATGTCTAAGCCAGGGGGTAAAGGGGATATCCTCTCGAGCAAGCTCACTCCCATTGACCCACGCACCTCATCAACTCAGTCCCTACATTCGACCGTCTTAGACTCTGACACCAGGCGTACTTTGCTAATTGTCTATATCCATGGCTTTTACGGTAATGATCAGTCCTTCCAGTCCTTCCCTTACCACGTGCACTCTTACCTAAAACATGCTCTTGTCGACTCCCACACCATACACTCCAAGATCTATCCGCGCTACAAGACATACCGGGCTATCGAAGTTGCAAGAGATAACTTCAGCGAATGGCTTAGGCCTCACGAGGGCCCGCTGACAGACATAATTCTTGTTGGCCATTCCATGGGCGGGATCCTTACCGTGGATGTTGTTCTAATGGTAAGTAGATGCACATCGGAGTAACGAAAGTCTCTTCTAATACCCCTAGCCGCCTAACCACAACAACCCATACGGTCAACATCCTTATAAACACCGTATACTAGGAATCATATCGTTGGATTGTCCCTATTTGGGGCTACACCCTGGAATTATAGTATCTGGCATATCAAGTCTTTTCCAGCCTTCAGATGATCCCTTGCAGCACAGCAGCAGTACGGGTGATAATCTATCCGTTGTGGGCTTAGACTCTGAGTCAACTGTATCAATTCATACTCAGACCTCAAATTCGAGCTTCAGTCCTCCGCCGACGAATCCTATTATCCGTGCACCAACAGACCCATTCTACAACCCTCCTTTCTTTAACGACAACCCCTTCAAGGAGGCTCCCTTTGTCAAACGCTTTGCCAACTTCGTCAACAAGCATAAGGCGGAAGGGATTGTTAACGCAACGGCGAAGCATGTCCTCTCTCATCTCGAGTATGGTGGATGTCTAGCGGATTACCCAGGCCTGTTAAGGAGATATAACAGGATCCGGGCTTTAGAAGATGTCGACGAGATTCAAGCTATCGGTGAAGGTAATTTTCACAATAGGTCACAAGCAAAGGTTCGATTTGTGAACTACTACACACTTTGTTCTGGCCGAAAGAAGGCTCCGAAAACACCCAGCCTTGAGCAATCCAACTCAACAAATTTGAGCTCAACAAGCCTTGATGACTCTTCTTTTCCAAGCCCCCAACAAGCCGTGGGCATAATCGACTCCCCAGCTGGGGACACTCGAGTGAATGTTTCTACTGATGACCGCAGCGACCTCGGCAGCGATGGACGGACGCCACCTATATCGCGTAGCACCAGCCCCATGTCGGCCTCCCAGCCGCGCTCACATACACCTCCAGCAAGGGAAATTGACGAGCAAGCAAGGTCTAGCTCCATCTCGCCAGACATGTCCCGCATCTCGATGCAGGACATTGAGCCTATCCCCATAAACGAGGCTGACGAGGCCGACGAGGCCGAAAACACACATCGAGACAGTGTCTCGAGTCTACCGCCGATACCCGATGAGCCGATCAAGCCAGTCTTGCCGGACTTGAGCCAATATACAGAGAAAGATGAACGCAAACAGGCAGAGCGAGAGTCCCGGCGGGTAAGGAAGGCGTACGAACAGGCCGTCAAGAACCGCGAGCGGTCCATACGCGAGCGGCAGAAGATGATAGAGAAGCAGCGCAAGAAGGCCGGCAAGGAACTAGAGAAGCAAGGGAAAGAGGCTCTGGAGGAACGACGGCGCCAAGAGAAGGAGGCAGCAGATGCTGCGCAACCACAACTGCAAGATTCCCCTACCGCACATACCCATCCCGATGAGGGTGGCAAGGCGCCGGAGGAGAAGGAGAAGAAGAAAAAGGAACGCAAGTTTTGCACATTACCTAGGAAGGTTAATGGTGCTAGCGATCCGACATGGGTGGACGTGTATTTGGACGGGGTTGACGAAGTCGGCGCCCATTGCGGACTCTTCTTCCCAGGACCTCACTACGAGATACTGATAGGCGATGTTGGCAGCCGCATCGTGGACTGGGTGCATGATGACATGACCAAGAGAGCCATTCTGGAATTACAGTGATGATTTTGTGATATATATATATATCTTTACTACGATACCAAGATAGATTGCAAGGGTTTGTTACATGTTATTAATATTATCGATAGCTTGTACTACTCATTAACGCTGCTGTTGTACGTCAAGTATTATATATATATATATACCTTGAGAATGTATGTCTCGGTCTCGGCCACTAATACACATCAACCTCCTTTATGTGAACTTTCAGGTCCTCCTTATCACCAGGCTCGCCCCAGACACCCTGCAGCACGGCGTTATCGCCGTCTAGCTGGACAAATGTGTCGTATTGCAAAGTCAATATACCCAGCCTTCTGAACCGCGCACCCTCTCTTGATGATTCCTTTTTGCACACGAGAACCGTGGTCATGGGTTCCTCTAGGCTGGCATGGCCTTTGCCTGCTGCTCCTGCATTTTTTGCCGCCGTGGCTGAGCTTTTGTTTGCCGTCGTGCCTTTCCCTCCTGTTGTTGGAGTTACGGTGCCGCCGCTAAGAGCCGTTGCCGGGCTCCAATTTCGCCCTGCGAGAAGTACGCCGAGAAGACAGTCTTCGTCCTTTGCAGGCTCTGTTTGGTTTCCGTTCCATTCGTCATCATTCTTCTTCTCAGCCTCGTGCACAGGGTCGTCTCTGAGCCACATCTCCACCATTTCCTTTCCTTGGTCGTCCAGCACGCTACCTTCTGAGATGCGCCAGCCTTGTTCACTCACTACATCATCTCGACTGCTGATGTTCAGCCTTCGAATGCTGATGTCGAAGCATAGTGATTTGATGCGCAGATACTTGACGTCAGTCTCGGATTTTGAGGCAATACCCTCACCATCAGTTTCCCAGCTCAATATAGTGTCATCTCTGAACCCGACACTGAAGTTCATGCCTGGTGAAGCACTCGCTTTATGAATGCTGCCGCGTGGTAGGCTGAGCGACAAGGCACCAGGACTCTTCTTTGTGCTCACACGTGCATGCCAAGATAGCCATGTCCACGAGGGGAATGGCGAGCAAGGTATGAATACACAAGGAGACGTGGCGTGATGTGAAGGCGCAGAAGGCATCCAAGAGAGCGCGATGGCCAGGCGATCCGTTCTCGAAATGACTCTGTCTGTCGCCGAATCGGAGAGCTTCTCAAGATCCAGGAGCACAAGCCCTATAAACGAATCCTTCCATATGTCCGAAAGCTCATACCGACGTATCACGGCTCTGAAGGCATCCAGTCTGTCCTCGGGGCGAATCTCCCTTCCCATGTACTTCCAAATTTGCGAGCCTTCATCCTCAATGTTTTCAGGGTTGAGGGCAGGGTTGGGAAATATTCGCCCTAGCCCTACCTCGGGTGCAACTCGAAGCGGGAGGGAAATACTCTCGTAACAGTGCATCGTCTCGCATTGAAAATACGCTTGTGAGGGCGTAATGATCAATCTTCGGCGAGAAAGCATAATCTCTTGATACGTCCATCCTTGGCGCGCATGTGCAGAGCCCAGATACTCTATATCCGGTCTCAGCATCGTGGTAGTAAACAAGCCCGAGGGTGTTTGCAGCGTCAACTGTGGCTGTCGAGGGGCCGAGACGCCCGGTATCAGGGTTGTCGTGCCTTTACCCGCAGCAATGATGAAAGTAAGCGCCGCAGACGCGAAGATGTCTCCCAGAAGGTGCTTTTGTGCCTCTTTTGCTTCTTGGGCAAGAGGGGAAAAGCAGTAGGTATCGATCCATAGATAACGATAACCGAGCGATAGGGATAACGCCATGGCATCTTGGAAGAGCGGAGGTAGATTCTTGGGCAATACATGGGCTTCGTGCGATGCAGCGTCTGGCGTGTCTGGAGTGTCTGGAGTGCCATCATCGTGGGCGTAGCTGAGGGCGGCGTATTCCGTCACTTCGTCGAGATCAGCCGAGATGATTAAAAATCTTTCACAGTCGATCAACCGCAAGCCTTGCACCTTTTGTCCCGTCCTTGCGCAGCCGGCCTCGTCCAAGTGATTCCCTTGGCAATACTTGATCCAGGTCTTGGCGGCTTCTGTATCAATGACTTCCCCGACCAATCTGCCTCTTAGTTGCGCATTTCCCCCTTGTTTGTCTGAATAACCTTCCAACGAGTGCCCATTGTCGGCGGCGGCTTTGACGACATAACCCCACGGCAGGGTCTTGTTTCTCGTCGTGACCTCGACTAACACAGCTCGCCCAAGCTCGTGAGTTTCTTTGACGTTTGTGACTTCAAAGGCAAGCCTAATGCGCAGGTAGGGAGCAAATTTACCAGTCTCATCATCTGCATGTCCAAGCAATGCTCTGAAGAAAGCACAGTAAGGACATCCTTCTTCATCAGCGGTTGGCCCGGCTGCTTCTTCCCCTCCTCCTCCTCCTGCTGCTTCCACTTTTGCTTCTGCTTCTGCTTCTGCTTCTAGCGAAGTCTTGGGTACTGGTTTGGGCGGCGTTGTAGGTCCAAAGACGTGGCTGAGCTCAACCCAAGCCCTCGGCTGCCCGACTTCCCACTCAAGCAACTGCTCAAAGCCAATCCGTTTGCATCTCTCACAGACCCTACTTTCCTCGTCAACGACAAAGTTTATCTTTCCGCCGCTCCCCAAGTCATTCCCTTCATCATTCCCTTCCGTGGCCCCCAGAGGCAATAGAAATCGTGAAGACGTGAGCTGATGAAGATTTAGATGCTCCCTTCCGAAGCGGCGATGTCTCTGCGAAATTGGATTTGGTGAAGAGCGCGTTGCGAGGTGGCGCGTGAGGAATTTGGAGAACTTCTTCATTGCATGATACTCCTCCTTCTTTTCGATGAGGTGCTGCTGTGCTCCTGCTAATATTATACCATGATCGATTTTTTAATTTTTATTCTTGTTTTTTTTTTTGGCGGGGTGGTGGTTGCAAGGTAATAGTGAAACTCGGTTTGCTTCCAAGAGCAGACCGTGCCTTCCTTCTTTGTTCGGGAAGAAGAAGAAGAATAAAAAAAATAAAAATAAAAAAGAGGCTTAATAATAATAAGACATGGAATATTGTGTTTGTAATGACAACCTTCTTAATAACCCAACGGCGACGATGATATGAAAGGTGCCAATCTCCCACACTTCGGTTCTAAGACGCTTTAGGACATGGAGCGTTTCGCCGATATGCCGGAGGTAACTTTAATACTCCGGGCCGCCGAGAGTGTGTTATAACTTATAAGTACTTGTAAACGAGCGACTTGACAGAAATGAACCTCTTGTAATCTTCAATTACAGACACGAAAAAAATAAAAAATTGAATAAGAGAGGGGAGGCGGTAGGTAGGTATGTATGTAAGGACGGAGTACTAGGTATACTGGAGAAAAATCATGCCAACACATATTACTCCTTACACTACCCAAATTTTGCCTCCCTATTCCCCCACCATCACTGATTGACCCCCTTTCTCCAACCCTGACCGGAATTTTTTTTGGAGTGTGGTGGTGCGATCGTGCTACGCGTTGCTACTACGGGTGTGGCCTTGTTCTTCTTCCATCCTACTACTTACTTGTACGTACTTGTACGGAGTACTAGTACGTGCTGTTACTACTATTTATTGTACAAGTAGGGTAGTAGTACGAAGTACTCCGTACAAATAAAACCCAAAGGTGGGCGGCCGCTAGTCAACGCCCATCTCACGCTATCCCATGGGCATTCCTCCAAGGGACCCGCGTGCATTGACACGGCGCCCGTGAATTGGCGCCAAATGTGCCATTACTATTGAGCCGAGCCGAAGCTTGACTTGAAAAAGAACATGAGCACGAGACAACTGCCCCTAGACTGCCACGGCATTAAATCGGCATGGGGGAATGGGTGCCTTTCTCCTATAACATCTCATGTCAGTTGGATCCCCGTAGCGATCTGACTATGACTTGAGATGGGGGGGGGGGGGGGGGGGGGGG
>PXOB01000145.1:0-105098 GCA_003012115.1 Trichothecium sympodiale
GACGTTGCCATTCTCAGCCATCGGCCGGCTCCAGCCGTTTGGTGCAAGCGAAACCTTGCAAGTTCAACTCCACAAGGTTTGTCAATGTGAATGCGCGTACGGAGTATCCAGGTTTGGACGTTTTGCGGGGCAATCAACATACTTGTAGATCGAATCAGCACGTCGTCGTTTTGCGTTTCTCGTTTCCTCCTCTTTTTTCCACGAGTGAACTCTTATCTAGGTCAAATCAAACGTTGGGAAAGAATACAATCATTCAGAGCTGTTTATAGTATTCTTACAAAGCTGTACTTGACAACATGTCTGGCCGCGAGATTCCCCTTGTTGACTTTTCAGGCAAGATGATATATGCATGTATACAAGTTCGTGTGTGATGCTAACACGGATTCTAGGATTCTACTCGAGCGATGCAGCTACCAAGCAGGCAGTCGTGGACAAAATCAGGCAAAGCTGCCTCTACAACGGCTTCTTCCAAATAACCGGCCACGGCGTCCCCCCCTCAAAACAACAAGCAGCCATGACCGCAGCAAAGAGATTCTTCAACCTGCCCCTGTCCGAAAAGCAAAAGGTGTCCAAGGATAATAACACCTGGAACCGCGGCTACGAGGCCCTCCGATCTCAAATGCTCGAGCTAGGAACCCAGCCTGATCTCAAAGAAGGCTTCTACATCGCCGCCGAGTTGCCCGAAACGCACCCTTACTTTTTGCAGGGCAAGCTCAACAGCGGTCCAAACCAATGGCCTAGTGCCGACGCGCTGGGCGGGGAGGAGGAGCTGAGGCGGTTTAGGGAGGACACGCTGGGGTACTATGCGGAGGCGGTGAGGCTGGCGGGGGATCTGATGAGGGCGCTTGCGCTATCGCTGGATCTAGAGGAGGGGTATTTTGATGGGTTTGTTGATGGTGCTGTTGCTAACATGAGGTTGTTGCATTATCCGAGTCAGGCGCCGGATGCGGATGGGGGGGAAGGCGAGGGGGATTGGGGCGCATACTGATTTCGGGTGTATCACTATGCTGCTTCAGGATGAGGTTGATGGGCTGCAGGTTTGGGAACAGCAGGGGGATGATTGGATTGATGTAAGATCTACCCCTTTTTTCCATTTTCTGTCTTTCCTTTTTCGTCTTTTTTTCCCAGTTCAGGAGAAAAGAAAGAAGGAAAAAAAGAAAAGAAAAAAACCCATACAAGGCGGTTTTAAGCTAATCGTGTTATTGTAGGTCCCCCCGACAAAAGACGCACTGGTCATCAACCTAGGCAACCTCATGTCCCGCATGACAAACGAGCGCTACAAGAGCAACCTCCACCGCGTCATCAACAAGTCTGGCCGCGAGCGCTACTCCATCCCCGTCTTCTTCTCGGGAAACCCCGACTACGTGGTCGAGTGCATCCCGTCGTGCGTGCCGGAGGGGGAGGAGGCGAGGTTCAGCCCTGCGACGGTGCAAGAGGTTGTCACGGCTGCTTTTGAGGCTTCGTATGGGCGGGCGAGGGTGTATAAAGAGGAGGAGGAGAAGAAGGAGAAGAAGGAGAAGAGTGAAGTGAAGTTACGGGTTTGTTGAATCAGTCGTAGGATAAGTTAAAACCACGTAGAGTAAGTAGTAGACGGTAATTCGTCAATTCAATCTATTCTTACTGTCCTGCTCAAACTATCGAAAAGGAGTTAAAATGCGTCTAACCCCGAGCTCCTTGAAGAAGCCCATCGATAACCCTGGCAGCACCAAGCAGCCTCTCCTCCTCCAACCTCGGACAAACAAGCTGCAGCCCAACCGACAACCCCAACTCCGCCATCCTCTCCTTGTTATGCCTCCACACGTCTGCATTCCACGCATCCACCTCGCCGCGCGCCTCCTGCTCCCCCCACGGCGCCTGCAGATCCTCCTCCCGCACTTGATCGCCGGGAATCACCACCGCGGGGTAGTCGAGAAAGTTCCAAACCTTGGTGTACCCGACCCAGCGACAGCAGCGATGAGGCACCGCCGCGTGAGGCATCGGCGGCATGAGCAGCACGTCCGCCCTCCGACCGGTGCGCGGCGAGCGGATCGAGTCCCATTTGTCCAGGTAGGCGTGCTGTAGGGCAAACTTGCGTCTGTTGAGCTGCCAGTATTGGTGGACAGATATGGCCGGCGCGCGGTCGATGAGCGATTGCACGTGGGGGACGAAGGGTTCGCCTCCTGCCGTTACTGCGTCGCGTATGTCTTTTCCCCCGTCGGCAGTGTAGAATCCGTCCTAAAACAGCTTTCCCTTAATATATATATATATATATATATATATATATGTGTGTGTGTCTGGCTCAACTTACCATGACTTGGATGCACTCGGCGTGGAGGTCCGCGTTCCACTCGACCACATCATGGCCGGCACTCCGCAGAGCCTCGACGGCCGCCTTGACGACGCGCGTCAGGGGCGGATGCGGACGGACGACCTGATCGTCGTAGAGAACGCCGACGGTCAGCGGGCGGCTGAGCATCTCCTCGTACGCGTCGTCGCGCCACGGGATGGGCACGCAGCGAGCGTCGCGCAGCCACGGCTGGGCGTTTATCACGGCCTTCATGGCCAGCTCGATGGTCTCGAGGCTGCGGGCCATGGGACCTACGGCCGAGGGGACGTGTTCCTGGCCGTCTGTCGAGACGGCGACGCCTCTGTATGGAAGGCGGGAGCTCTATAAAACATTAGCAGCCTTCTGGTCACAACATGTTCAAAACTGTGTGTCCAAAATGACATAGAATGTGTGCTCACGCTCGGCTTGAGTCCGTAGATTCCCATCATGTGAGATGGAATCCGCACGCTCCCCCCAATGTCGGTCCCCCATCCGAGCAGGCTCCCACCGCCAGCGAGCAAGACGCCCTCTCCCCCCGTCGAGCCGCCCGGCGTATACGTCTTGTCCTTGGGATGCGTCGTCAGGCCCCAAAGCGGGTTTTCGGTCTCACACCACTGCACAGCGTTAATACTAGGGGGGGGGGGGGACTTTTACACTCATTTTTTTTAAAGTTTTGAGAAAATATTACCATGATGCTCTGTGGCAGATTCGTCTTGCCGATTATCACGGCGCCCATGTCCTTTAGCATCTTGACGAGTGCTCCGTCCTCCGAGGCGGGATCAAAGGCACGGGCTACGTAGCCTAGGGTCGTGTCGTAGCCCTCGAGGTCGAACTGGTCTTTGAGCGTCACCGGCACGCCGTGGAGGGGACCTATTGGTTTTCCGTCATCTGCCAGGTGCTTGTCCAGCTGTTTGGCACGCTCAATGGCGTCTTGAAAGGTGACTTCTGTGAAGCTATGAAATGTTAGTTTAGGATATTATCGAGGACTTCGTGCCATCTTACCAATTGGTCTAATCTCGCGGTGCTTCTCATTAGCTAGTGATTGCTGTACTGAGTTCAACGGGGTGTTTATACATTTTGGTGAATTTCATAGGCCCTAGAGATCAGTCAGATAATCATCCAAAAAATATGTACATAAAAAAGATTTAAATAAATAAAATGCACTTCTTTGATTAAATCACCTTTTGATAAAAGCCTTGGTCACAGACTCGCAAGTCACCCGTCCGTCAGCGTACGCTTGCAACAGGCCGTCGACGTCGTAATCCGGCAAAGGAGGCTCCTCATCCCCGACGAGGTTCCTACCAGAGGAGAGGGCCGCTTTTTGCAATTTCAACTTGGCCTCGACGACGTCTCGCCACGGCTGTTTCGCACTCATTTTCTTTTCTTTTCCTTTTTTGTAGAAGAGAATAATTGGCGCAAAATGTTACATGTTCTTAATCTTGTCTTCACCAAGCTGGGAGATGAGACTCATGTTTACCCATCTTTTGGAGAGAGAACCCCGCCTTGGTCATCCAGCCCTTTGATTCCGGGTTTCCCCCGACCCAATGACAAATCTCGTACGACTGGGTAGTGCGTCTTGATAACGAGTCTCTCCACTGCAATCCCCAAGCGTGGAGAGTGGAGATGGCAGACTCCCTCTGGCACGCCAAAAGGCTGATTGGGGAAAACCAAACTCAGACTTGCCCCGCGGACCAGGTTATCCGTTGTCATGGCCGGCTTCGGAGTAGGACTGCGGCCTTGGTTGAAATCGTGTGCGTTGATGGCAATGGCCAATTTCAACCCAAGCGATAATGAGCTATATGGGCATCATAATCAATCATCTTTAGAGTTTTCCGAGTTGCTCTAATACTGGCTCGGCGAGGGCCTTTTTAGTTCCTCTACTATCCGTCTTTAGGGATAAGGCGTGTGTTGCACATTTCGAAAGCCTCACAACATGTGTAACCCCGTGGCGTGGTTGGGAGGTTATTTGTCGTTTTTTTCTCTTTTTCTTTTTTTCAAAAAAAGCTTTTTTTAGCTGATGCAGAGATGACCTCTTCTAATTGGAATAGGCAGTCCATCTCCGAGAGGTGATTGCCCCTTCATCCCAGAGAATTGGCCTTTCTCGCCTTCGTGGCGACAGTTCTAGGATCGTTACGTCGTAGAGTGTAACCTCCGGCATCGAATTCGGACGAGCGTAGCCCTACTAAGCTGACACCCAATCCCATTCAATCTCACATGTAACCTACTTTCCGGCAGCGCCCGAATACATCACCGTCATCCCCGAAGCTCCATGTCCTTCCCATCCACCTTGTCCGGCCAAGCATGGTTCAGCAAGGTCGTCTCGAATGGCTCGTGGAAAACTACGCCCATTCTAGGCAATGTTCATACCAAGCGGGTTTCGTCAAACTCCTTAAACTCCTGCTTGAGCCTCCCGTCTGTACGTAATACCTCGTTCGCCTAGTCTCCCTCGAACTCGGGATCGAGATGTCATCGTACCGAGTTGGCTCAATGTGGGTGCACGTATCTCGAGAAACGGCGCCCGTGCCGATGTGGTTAGGTCAAGGTTTATAACAGCATGCCTGAGGGTCTGTAAAGACATCTTGGTACCGCCTGAGGATGAAAGCATCATCTCCCGGCTCGGAAGTTGCAATATCCCGACATGGTAAACAAACATCAGACGCTTTTGATGGAGTGACCAGGGATTGACTAATTGCGATACACTCCAATCCGGCCGTCTCACAAGACACCGCGCAGTCGAGACGGAGTTCTCTCCGTATAGGAACTCGAGCGCACTCCTCCTCGTATAGCCGCGAGCACCTTGGGATATGTGGGAACATGGCGCGCATATGGATACCCGGCATGTCCGGCCCTCATGTCAAGACAATAAAGTACCCATGCGCCAGGTGGGCGGACAGATACGGTATATGATGATGCCATGGGGCGAAATGATTACTCCCTATGGCTGTACCAAGCGGAAATCTCCAAAGTTTCAGTGAGGGTGACGAGGAGGAGTAATCGGTTTCTCCTTGAAATTATTAATAATGAAGAGAGGATATTCGAGTAAAGGAAGGTGAAGCAGGCGCCGGGATGTGAGATCTATCAAAGCATAATCGGCCCTAGTAACCGACCAAGGCAGCCTTCGAGCAAACCACATGCACCGTCTCACAGCAGCCCTGATGACCGATGAAGGCAGCCTCGAGAAAATCTTTGGCCTCAGCTTCAGGGGCCATTTGCCTACTACGCTGTACGTCAGCAACGGAACCTTATATGAGAATAGAATAGCCGGTTTTAAATGTAGACCAACTCGCTGAGCTCCCATCATCGCTTCCACCGTTACCAAACCAGTCCAGATTGACGGCCAGCTCTTGCAAAGCCAGCCATGACACTTGATTTTCCATGTCACTTGGACCCGAATAAAGGGGAGGCAGCAAAAGGCCAACCCCCAACGCAGCCAAGGTTGGAGGTGCTCTTTCACATATGGAGGGCTTGCTCTTGATACATCAACCGTGCAAGCTCGCCCCCAGCACCGCAAGCCGCAGCCTCGAAATCCGAACAAAAGCGCTCCTCTGCATCTCATTTCTTCGTCTTCTTTTCACCAACGGCAATCGGGGCGGCGGCCGGGTCAAACCTTGCGCCCCTCCTTGAGCTACCGCCTTCTCGCGATGCTTCATGACATGGGCCTTGACGGCATTTTAAAAGTAAAAGGGGCACTAGTAGTACCACATGCCAGCAAAGATGCCCTTGCGCCTCTCAGGGAATACAAGCCGTTCCCATCACCTCGGCGACATCTGGTTGTCTCATCTTCTCCTTGTCTGGGCGCAGCTCCGCGTTTGACAAATACGCCCTCGTTCAAATTGACCTGCGATGCGTCGCACAGCTGCTTTTGCCTCATCCTATGTGTCAAAAGAATTCGCCGTTTTGGAGAAGATGGCGCGGCGCTCGATTTGGAACATATTTGGAGTGCGGTACCATGATAGTAGGCCTCGATCTGGTGCGTCTTTCTCGTCCTGTCGGTCGCTGTCGTCGGAAAGGGCCAAGTAAACGGCACGTTTTGGAATGAACTTTTAACTGTTTTGTCTTATTTTCATAGGTATAATTACAGCAGGATTTGTGTTCGAATTTGGTAAAAACTTTTCCAAAGGTCAGGCAAAGTAGAAATCGTCAGCAACGCCCTATTAAAGCAAATATCTCACTTGACCGTCACCAGTCCCAACAGAGGCGGCTCATGCAACTGGTGGAAAGATGAAGCGGCGCAAGAGAGCGGAGTTTGCGAGCCTCAAGATCACGAACACGGGATGCTAAATAAACACTGAAGCACACAGGATCGAGTTCTTGAATATGTTCAAGAACGTTCTCCAATAGAAAAGGGGGCGGGCCAACGCGGTCCAATGTGCCATCTACCGCTCCCACCCAAGAGCGACCATGAAAAGCCCTCTCTCCGCAATCTTAGCCTCAATATCAGTTCAGTCATCTAGCTCGAGTCGGCTTACTTTCCGTATTCAACTAGAGTACTCCACAAGTTCAACACACCACGTAGCTGACAAGTGACAGCAGGAAGTATTAAACCGTGAAAGCTCGTACTAAGGAATCTTCTCCTTGCTTTCACTACAGAGTCCCTACGTGAAGCTGGGAGCCATATGACTTGGTGCTATTGGCCCACTTCAACCAACTCGTCAAAAACTCAGATGGGACAGGCCCAAACAATCTCGCACCCAATGAAGCCTCAACAAGACGCACGTACAAACAGACTTGACGAGTCCCCGGTCTACGGCAGAGAAATATTCCACTTAGAAGCCCTGGTTATGCAAGGGACAAATCACTTGCCTGAAACCGCCACGTTTACGGCAAGGCGTGCAAAAATGGAAGAATTTCGCGGATGCGGGCGGCCGAGTTGGAGGTCTAAAAACGGAACATCCACCTCGGCCGAAGTCGATATAAAAAGAAGCTTCGCGGGGCTCACCGCTCAAATCATGATTCGGCTGTCCATCATAGAGTCCGTGCGAGCGTGTGGTCAAAGCTCGTGGGACACTTTAACCACGCTGGCCTTCCAAATGCAGCAATCGATTCGATCCCATTCACTCACATCACGTGGTGATCGACGTAAAAACCAGCTTCTCAAACATTGCTCTACTAATAAATAATGTCAAAACTGTGAATAGGGCCATGCCGCGGGTAGCAACACTCAGCGATTGGCTGTATGTGAAGAGAAACAAAGGGGGAAACCGGTTTCTCAAGCAAAATAGATAGGGGCTCGATATTCTTATAAAGAAAAAAAAAAAAAAAAAGGCCCCATCAACAGCAACCACAAATAAAAGAGACACCAAACTAGATGACCTGTCAAAGGGATCTAAAGGGCTGCTTCGAAGAACCCTATCGGGTGTATGCCTTAGCCAAGGCACATAAAGTTCAAACCCGTACTCCATGATCAAAATCAACTAGATCCACATGACACTGTATCATTCGGCATGTATGATTACAAACGGTCTCCGGCACGTTGGGTCGCTAGTCTACATTTTCGCCATGATTGCCGTGAGACGAATCGGTGTGCACAGATTCAGTTTGATTACTGCATGACATGAGGGATTTAGAAATGAACCATGCGGCGCAGACTTGGGACGTAAGCTGCGTTAGCCAAAGATCTGACTTGGACTGAACCAGACCGAGCTGTCCCCAGGTCTTGGCGAGTGTGCACTTTTAGCACTGTTACCTAGAAGCATTTACGGTGAAGCCCGTCTATGGTTGCAGATTAGGGAGCGGGTGATGCACTGACACTACGCAAGTCGAATCCTCGTGCACAAACGCATGTCTACGGCTGTCTCCAACTCAAGACAACTTGTGTGTGCATACTGTACACGAATTTACCCCGCACTTCGTCACCAAGACCGAACCCCAAGCCACGCCATGTCCTAATTCCACCCCCGCATCGATGGAGAGGTGCATCTGCCGCCCTGGTCATTCTCCAAGCCTGATGCAATCCTGTGCCCCTCTGTTTAAGCTCCCTTATTACTCATACTCGCTTGCAACCTCTGTCCAAATACGGTATACACCGATCTAAATCCAACGGTTTGGACTACGGCCGTAGCATAATCAAGGATACTTGACCTGCTTAGGTGGCATGGCCTATCTATTTGCACAAGTGAACAAATGCAGCATGGCGTCGTTTGCAAATGCAGTGCTCGTCAGAAGTGCACGTACTGTATTCCTTGGCTCTCCTCTCACCTTTAACACTTTGCACTTACCATCGCTCATTTGCCGTAAATATCTGATGCAAAGGCACGAATCAATAAAGTTCCTGGTATGATTGTCCAATCAAGACAAGCAATCCAGCCCCTATTCTGGCCAATCAAAATGGCTAATCAAAATGGCCAACCAAAAAGGGGGGTCAGAAGCAAATCAGCAATATGTATTGAGAAGCAGGTACAAGTATATTAATACTAGAAAAATATTATATCAAGGTTTACCTCTTTTAAGCTTGGATCAAGTATGTGATAATCTTGGCGAGATACCTTAGGAGTTTTACCATGCGTGAGTTGGTTAACAAGAAACCTCCTGTGCAACTTAACTTGTTTTGATAATTCGCAATCTCTTAGTTCAAACAACCCATCACGAAAGATGTGAGAAATTCCAGGGCTGTAAAATACATCATCTCCAAATATTGCTGCGTACTTCTCCAGACATCCAATTGTTCGATATCAGAAGGCTCATCTAAAACCACATGGAGTATAGTAACTTGACGAGACAGATCAGTCAACGACATAGGGTAGGTAGGCACAATTGACTAGGTCACGATCCAACACATTGACACCGCGTGCACTTCATACTCATAATGATTACGACTTTTATAAACTTGGTACGCATGCTGAGATTTTTCTCGCATGACGCAAAGACATACGGGAGACAGTCCATTACTCTTCCCTCATAACGCCACTTCCTCACAGTAGCTGTACGAGGACGATCTGCTACAGGTGGCTACATGGACGCGTGAAAAGAGACGCGTCGCGTCGCGGTTACTGACGCTCTCTGTGAATCGCTTCTTGAGAGCAGCGTTTTCATACATGAATTTGGCTAAAGCCGGTTTGATGCAAAATTCCGCATGCGTCATCAAATATTGTATTCATAGGCAATCTTACAGACATGAACCATCTAGTATTGCTCATCTCATCTTACTTCCTCCGAAACTGCAACTTGTTCTTTGGATCTATAGATTGCTATCAAACGTGTCAGCAAAAACAAATGTCATCTGGGAAAGAATAGGTAAATGTGGCAAACTTACATGGCCGATGGCGCGCAGGTTCTTGGCCCTCCCCTCGACGCCCTCGGCGTTCCGAACCTCGTACCTCAGCAGCAGCGTGGCAAAGATGAGCTTGACGTGGTTGCCGGCAAAGTAGCGGCCGGGGCACGAGTGCCGCCCGTAGTTCCATGCGAGGTACGTCGGCGACGCGTTGGTGAAGTGAGTCGCGTACTCGGCCTGGCCCGAGGCTTTTTCCCCGTCGGTCCGGATCCGGTAGAAGCGGAGGGGGTCGAACTTTTCCGGCTCGGGGTAGATGTCCGGGTCCATGCTGATGCCGTACCAGTCTACTTCGATGATTGTCTTTTTCGGGAGATGCATCCCGTTGGAGAGGGTTATGCCCCCTGGGGACATGACCATGCGAGCAAAGGAGACTGGAAGGGTTGCGTTAACATGACTTTCGTATGTTATCCATGTCAAGGAAAGAAAGACGGAAATGACTTACATGCGCTGGACGGATCACAGCGTCCGACTTCTTTCAAGAAACTATCGAGCTTCTTCATGTTTTGAAGCGCCGCGTGGGTCCACTCCCCGCCGGATTCGTGTAAAGCTTGGTTGACATCTTCTAGCAGCATAGGAGCGATTTCAGGATGAGCGGCAAGGGTGTAAAACCTGAAAATTCGCATCGTATTAGCTGTTGGTCTTTCCCGACGTAACCTCCCAAGGAGCGAAAAAGGGGCAAAAAGGGGCAAAAAGGGGCAAAAGGGATAACTTACGCAGCACCGACAAACTGCACTTCGGCATTGATGCCAGCAAAACTAATGATGGACTGCTCAAACGCAATCTGCTCCACCTCCTTCCGCCTAACCTTGTCGCAAAGGTCAATCATCCACTGCGTCATGTCCTCCGGCTTCCTATAGTCGTCGTCCCGGGCCTCGCGCCGCCGCGCCTCGATGACCGGTCCCAGTACGTCGACAAAGTCCTGCAGGTGCTTTCGCACCGCCTTGGTGGCGGGCAGGCGGGGCGCGAGAAAGGGGCGCAGGACGCGCGGGAGCTTGCGGATCTCCCGGCCGGCGATGTTGAGGTCGAGGACGAAGCTGGTGGCGCCACGGAGGTAGGCCGGCTCGCGGGCGCAGTCGGGGTTGGTGAGGATGCGGCCCGTCGACTTGCTCACGATGCGCCAGAGCTTTTCCTCGACCGCCACCTCGGTCCAGTCGGGCGAGTCTGGGAGCTCGGAGGCCATGACTTCGACTAGGTCCTCCTGTAGCGTGGGCGTGAGCCGGGCTTTTTTTTTTACGTCAAGTTAGTTTTACACATACAAGTTGAAATTCTGCAATGGGGGAGAGAGAGAAATCACATGTATACACGTACCCATGGCTGGAGTCAGATGCGACAACAGGACACGCCTGAACACTGCATTCCCGATATCCGGTAGGACGTAATCCCCTTGCGCAGTCTAACTGGTCAGCGCCTTTTGACATGGACCTGTTTGTAACAAGAGACATCTGTTACCTCTGCGTGGATCTGCTCGTGGCTCAAGACATCATCGGGGTACTTGGCAAGCTCAGGCAAAAATGTGTGCGGTAGAACGATTCTATCCCTCTCTGATGGCCCATCAGCCCGTCTGTCCTATATAAAGGAACAAACCCGTCATTCGACTTGGTCAAACTTACTAAAAGCGTCGGTAATCTTGAAAGCACCGTCTTTAAACTATGGCAAATCTCAGCCCCGAGAAAAAACGTGATGAGAGAAGAAGAAAAAGAATACCTTTTCGTAACCTTCCTTGTACATTTCCCAGCTCCCCGGGCCCATAAACACCTTCCACCGAGCCTCCAGATCCTCGGGTCCGACCCGGGGCAGCTTGTCGTTGGGATCTGCCTTGAGGTAGTCCCGGACCCTGGGCAGGGCGACGGCGCCCAGGAGGAGGAGGGCGGTGGTGGCGGCGACTGGCCAGTGGGAGAGGCCCATCTCGACGAGCCCAGCCACATGGCCGTGCCTGGCACCAGCAGTGTTGTTGGCTTCCATTGTGATGAGATGACAGTAGCAAGTAAAGATACAAAAAGAAAAAGTGCAGAAAAAAGAAAGTGTAATGACCTTGTTTACGAAGTATGAAGTGTAAAAGGTGGAACAGTTTATTGGTCACTACTTTTGAGAGAGCACGGCCATACTACCCCGTATCACATTTTAACAATTTCATCGTCGTGGTTGTGTAAAACAGCAAAGGTGTGTCAACTGCCAGCCTTGGATGGGCTTATGACAGTCAAGGATCGCCAAGAATCCCCGTTTGATAAAGGAGCTTAGTAGGAAAAAAAGAGGAAGAAAACGACAAAGAGGGAAGTATTAGTGGGCGCTTACTCCGTCTTCCGTCCTCCCGGAGCCGGTCACACGTTTCTAACTTTAGCTCCACCCCGGAGCCGGGCTGCGGAGGATTTCCATCAATAGCATGCTTTTTTCTCCCTCTCTTTGGTAAACGCGTTAGACTGCGAAACTTTATGCTAGGTAAGCTTTAGGTGCCTTGGCTAGTGTGATGCAATTAGTACATGCAGTAAACCCGACGAGCTTGAAATCGCGCATTGTACTCGTATTGTCTGATTGTATGAGAGTTGGTCT
Organism: Trichothecium sympodiale; assembly: GCA_003012115.1. Lineage (NCBI taxonomy): Eukaryota > Fungi > Ascomycota > Sordariomycetes > Hypocreales > Trichothecium > Trichothecium sympodiale. The sequence continues at coordinate 12,123 of PXOB01000145.1, forward strand.
TGTGGGAGGTGTGAATTCAGTAGCCCGGATGGACCGCGATGTAAAGTCATCGTCGTCTTTTACTCCCAAGTCACCCAATTGTGTGTACACCCCCCAACTGTACGTAAACTCTACTGCATGTACTCCGTACATCGTGGCAACTGCCCCTGAGCTCGCGCAAAGCTTCCACAGCTTACTTACATTTCGTCGTCATTAGCGTTGCGTATAACCCGCCCCTAACAGCCCTTCTCCACACAGCTGGGGGCCGTCTTTACGCCAAGAAGGTACAGTAACGGACTTTTGGGGTAAAGGAAGCAAGGGACAAAGTACGTACGTACGTAAGTAAAAAGAAATATGGTTGGAGAAAAGTACGAAAGTTGAATTTTTCGAGCACGTCGATCAGCTAAGTGAAACTGTTGAAGAGAGTTGAAGAGATGTGGTAAAAGAAAGTCGGCGCATTAATACCAAAGCTACGGAATGAGGCCATTCTTCACTGGTGCCAAAAGTAGCTTATTACCGTCATCGAGATCGAGCGAGGCTTGATCAATACCCGGGACCGAGTTCAACAGAGGAGGATTCATTGCAAAAAGCCATGGCTTGTGGTGGCTGTTTGGCAAAACCGCTTGGAAGCGACTATACTGATTATGGTTACCTCCGCAGTATAATGTCCATTGATTTGGACCTCGTCCGTCTGTGCCCCTTTGTCTGTGCCACTTCGGTACGGAGTACATGCAAATCCTCCTGCGTCTCGTCCCGTCTCTGACCGACGATGGATTCGCGTGGCGGGGTCGGTGTCGGCGGGCTCGACGCATTATCGGCCGGGAAGGGGCGTGTATCGAATATTATACTGAAATAGGTATTTTCCATGAAGAAAACGACGGGGAACTTGGACCCCTAGGCAGGGATCTTCTTTACATGAGGTGTGGCAAAACCCCAATTCCGACTCTATACACACTCAATAGTCGAAATATTTTTTTGATCACCTTTTTTTGCGAACAGTGCTATACGAAAAGCACAATACGTAGATACGTTTATCCATACGTCTCCAAAGTAAAGAAAAGAAAAAAAAAAGAAAGATTTGTTAGCTTCATTAGGGCTTTAGAAACTTGATGGCAGCATAGCTTTTTCTACTTTGGTGGCAGGTTCGTTTGTAAAGAAAACTACAACGAAGACCTCTCTACGTAAACTTACAACTCTACCAACCGACTTTGATATCATATTTTACCATCTACCGAATACGCGAACCAACGCCATACTCCGATAACGACCTTTTCCCGGAATATTTCTTTACATCGTTACTAACCTAGGTTTCACGAATGACATACACTTACCATGGACTACCTACGCATCGACTCGAGCGGAAGCGACCCCGCGACGATTGAGCAAGCTCGAAGATGGAACGAGGAAAACCACCCCGAAATAATCGACTCGTGCATCCACCAGCTGATCGAGCAGCAAGCCCTCCAACGGCCAGACGCACCCGCCGTCCGGGCCTGGGACCGGAATCTCACCTACGCAGAGCTCAACAGCGCGGCCAACAGGCTGGCGCACCACTTGACTCAAAAACACGGCGTCAAAGTCGGCGAGGTGGTGCACGTCATGTTTGAAAAGTCCGCGTGGTACTTTGTGGCCATACTGGCCGTCAACAAGGCCGGTGGCGTCTGGGCGCCCCTCGACTCGTCGCATCCCGTGCAGCGTCTCCGGACCATTTTGTCGCAGACCGAGTCTCGGCTGATTCTGGCCTCGCCGGGCAACGCGGAGCTGTGCCTGCAGCTGGTCGGGACTGTTGTTGAGGTGACACCCCGGCTGGATATACAGCTGGCCCGGAACCACCCCGTTACTAGCAGGTCGGCTCCCGTCACGGGCGTGACGCCGCGGGATCCTGCTTACATCCTCTTCACCTCTGGATCTACGGGCGTGCCAAAGGGTTTCGTGATGGAGCACGGCGGCGTGTGCACCTCTCAGACAGCCATTGGCCGTCGTATAGGTCTCCACGCCGGCGTCCAGATGCTCCAATTCGCTTCCTTTGTTTTCGACCTATCTATCGGAGAGATCCTCGGACCTCTTATATTCGGCGCGTGCCTGCACGTACCGTCCGAGGAGGTCCGGATGAACAGCCTGCCCGAGTTTATCCACGAATCGGGCGTCACCTGGATGTACCTTACGCCGGCATTCACGCGCACGTTGAATCCCGAAGACTTTCCTAATCTGGAGCTTCTCCTGGTTTGCGGCGAGCCGGCCGGCCGGGACACCCTCGACACGTGGTTCGGCAAGGTGAGGTTGCTCAACGGATGGGGGCCGGCCGAGACGTGCTGCTTCAGCACTATCCACGAGTGGAAGTCTGTCGACGAATCTCCCATGACGGTCGGTCGCCCCGTCGGCAGCCTGTGCTGGATCGTCGATCCCCGGGACCCCCACCGGCTGATGCCGATAGGAGAGGAAGGGGAGGCCGTGCTGCAAGGGCCGACCATGTTGATGGAATACGTGGCCGACGGGGACAAGACGGAGAGGGCGCTCGTCCGGGACCTGCCGGCGTGGGCGCCCATGCGCGATAATATCTTTTACAACCGCTTCTACAAGACGGGTGACCTTGCGGCCTACAACGAGGACGGCACCGTGAGGTTCGTGAGCCGCAGGGACACGCAGGTCAAGATTCGGGGTCTGCGCGTCGAGCTGGGCGAGGTTGAGCACCATATTCGGAAGGAGCTGCCGGGGGTCAAGCAGGTTGTCGTTGACGTGCTGAGGACGGGGAGGAACAACCCGCAGCTCGTTGCCTACTTTTGTTTTAGCGACGACACAAGGCCCAGCTCGACTTTGTCTGAGAGCAACAACATGTTTCTCGACATGACCGACGATGACGAAATGATTAACATGATTACAGCCATGATTGATGACATCGGCGCCGTCCTCCCGCAGTACATGATACCCACCTTGTTCATCCCTTGCCGTTTCATGCCCTTCATCACGTCGACCAAGCTTGACAGGAGAACCCTTCAGGAAAAGGCGGCGTCACTCAGCAAGGAGGCCCTCGCCGGCTACTCGCTCCAAAAGTCCAACAAGACGCCACCCGAAACCGAAAAGGAGCGACGGATGCAGGAGCTGTGGTCCGCCGTCCTGAGTCTCCCGTCCGAATCCATCGGCCGCGAAGACAGCTTTGTGCGATTCGGAGGCGACTCCATCGCGGCCATCCGTCTCGTCAACACGGCGCGTCTCGAGGGCATGCTGCTCGACGTCAAGGATATTTTCGACGACCCGACGCTAATGGGCATGGCCGCCACAGCTATTGACCTCGAAGAAGAAGAAGGGGAAGATGATGGATTCGTGGAACCATTTGCGCTACTTCCCAGTCGCATCCGGGAACTACTGATTCGCAGCGACATTCCTCGAGAAATGTGCAACCTACGACCGGACCAATCAATCGAGGACGCCTACCCGTGCACGGCCATCCAGGAAGGCCTCATGGCCCTGGCCCTCAAGGAGCCCGGCTCCTACATCGCCAAGTGGGTGTACCGCCTGCAGCCCGAGACGGACGTCGCCCGCTTCAGGGCCTCGTGGGAGTCTGCCGCGTCGTCCTGCGCCAACATGAGGACGCGGATCGTAGAAGTTGACGGCGCGCTGGTCCAGCTCGTCATCGACGGGGAGATGGACTGGGTCAGGACGGACGGCAAGACGCTAAAAGGGTTCTGCGACGAGGTCGAGTCGTGGACCATGGGGCTCGGGACGCCCTTGAATTACCACGCCATGGTGGACGACGTCGACGGGTACATATACTTTGTATGGATAGGGCATCATACCATTTACGACGGATGGGCCATGCGCGTCATGCTAAGCGCCATGTCCGACGCCTACCACGGAGAGGTCACCTTTGAGCAGGTCCCTTATACGGGATTCGTCAAGTACGTCGTCAAGCAGGACGCGACCGAGTACTGGCGCGAGGAGCTCAGGGGTGCGCACCGAGCGGCGTTCCCCCCTCAACCTCGATCCGTCGAGGGTGCCGTCGACGTCGACCAGAATGAGGTCGCCCGCTTCCTCAGCAAAAAGATGTACTTTACTGAAGAATACTACGACGCCGCCGTCACTCGAGCCACCCTTCTCCGCGCCGCGTGGGCCATGGTCCTGGCAAAATACTCGTCCACCGACGACGTAACTTTCTGCACCACCGTATCCGGCCGCCAGGCGCCAGTCACCGGCCTCGAGGTAATGTCCGGCCCCGCCATAGCCACCATCCCGGTGCGCGTCCGCATCGACCGGAACATATCCGTAGGTGATTTCCTCCGAGGCGTGCAGACCAGAACGCTCGAGGCCATACCTTACGAGCAGCTCGGCCTACAGAACATTGCGCGCGTAAGCGACGACGCCCGCGACGCCTGCGATTTCACCTCGCTCATGGTCCTCCAGCCCATGAAGTTCCTGTCCGCCGTGGCTGAGGACATTCTCGAATTGAGCAGCCCCGAGGGAGTGAAGAAGGAGGAGTTTCCAGAGGGATTCTTCAACTACCCGCTCGTGGCGCAAGTGTACGTCTACGACGACTACGCCAACCTCGTCTTGACGTACAAGTCCAACGTCATCAGCGAGGACACATTGGTTGCGCTGGTTAACCAGTACGAACACGTCGTCGAGCAGCTGACCATGATGCACGACGCCCCTGTTTCCGAAATCTCCGTGGCGGGTGAGTGGGATGTGCAGAGGTCGAGGGAGAACAACCAGCACGTCCCCGATGTAGTCGACGACTGTTTGCACCGCATCATCGAGGGGCATGCTATTTGTCGAGGCAACGCCATGGCGGTTGACGCCTGGGATCGGAAGCTCTCGTACGCCGAGCTCAACGCCGCCGCAAACCGGCTGGCCAACCACCTCGTGGAAAGTCATAGAGTCAGGACTGGTCATCTGGTGCACGTCTGCTTTGAAAAGTCGGCTTACCATTTCATCGCCGTCCTTGCCGTCATGAAGGCCGGCGCGGCTTGGGTGCCTCTGGATCCCGGCCACCCCCTGGATCGCCAGAAACAAATTGTGAGCCAGACGCGCGCGACCCTGGCATTGACATCGCCGTCAAACGCTAGTTTATGCAGAGAGATCGGTTTGGACGTCATTCAAGTCTCGGCTGAGCTCGACGTCGAGCTGGCTGCTGTAAGTGAGGAGGGCCCTGCCGTTGACGTTTCACCCCGTGACGCTGCCTACGTTTTGTTCACTTCCGGCAGCACGGGCACGCCCAAAGGTCTCATCATGGAGCACGGCTCCGTAGCCACGAGCACCAAAGCTATCGGCGCAAGGCTGCGTCTCTCCCCAGAGGTGCGGATGCTGCAATATGCCGCCTTTGTGTTTGATCTATCCATAGGTGAAATCTTTGGCGCCCTGACGCACGGCGCGTGCTTATGCGTCCCTTCGGAGCAGGACCGGCTCGAAGATATTAGCAGATATGTAAAGGAGGCTCACGTCAGCTGGATGTACCTCACGCCCGCGTTTGCCCGGACCATTGACCCGGCCGACGTCCCCTCCGTCCAGCTGCTTCTCCTCGCCGGCGAGGCAGTAACCCGGGACGTTTTTGAAAAATGGTTTGGAAAAGTCCGTCTCGTCAACGGCTGGGGCCCGGCAGAAACGTGCTGCTTCTCAACCCTGCACGAGTGGAAGAGCATAGACGAATCTCCTCTGACCATCGGTCGTCCCGTCGGCGGCCACTGCTGGATCGTGGATCCCGAGAACCCCAAGAAGCTCGCGCCCGTAGGCACCATGGGCGAGGTGATCATCCAAGGGCCGACGCTGCTCCGAGAATACCTCGACGACGTGGAAAAGACGGATAGAGCAACGGTCCGCGAGCTCCCCGTCTGGGCTCCCCGCCGCGGCACTTTTCCCTGGAACCGCTTCTTCAGGTCGGGCGATTTATGCTCGTACAACGCCGACGGGACGATTGAGTTTGGCGACCGCATCGATACGCAGGTCAAGATTCGGGGTCTCCGCGTCGAGCTGGGCGAGGTCGAGCATCATGTTGGTGTTTGTCTTGTTGGCGTCAGGCAGGTTGCCGTAGACGTCTTGCGCACCTCGGCTGGTGCCGCTCATCTCGTTGCCTACTTCTCTTTTACCGATGCGTACCGATTCACAGTTGACGACGAAAACCCCTTTATGCCCATGACTGAGGAGATTAAGGGGCAGCTCAGCACGGCCGTCAGCGCCCTTTCCGTCGTCCTGCCTAGGTACATGGTTCCGACGGTCTTCATCCCCTGCCGGTTCATGCCCTTCATCACGTCGACCAAGCTCGACCGCAGGGGGCTGAGGGAGATGACGAGCAGGTTGACCGACGACGGGCTAGCCGCCTACGCTCTCCAGGATGCCGGAGACAAAAAACGCGCCCCTGAAACCCGGACGGAGCTGCGTCTCCAGAGCATCTGGGCTGAGATCTTGAACCGGTCTAGGGAATCGATTGGCCGGGACGACAATTTCCTCCGCATCGGGGGTGATTCCGTGGCGGCCATTCACCTCATCACCGCCGCGCGCAAGCAAGGCATCGTCCTAACCGCCAAGACCATCTTTGACGATCCTCGCCTGAGCAGCATCGCGTCTCGGGCTGTCGAGATTGATGGCTCTGCCCACCAGGAGGAGGAAGCTACCGTCATCAAGCCCTTTAGCCTACTTGGAAGCGACGACTACGAGGAAGTCATGGCTGTGGTGGAAGAGCAGTGCGACATACCTCGCACCAAGGTCATCGACGCTTTTCCCTGCTCTCCCCTGCAGGACGGCTTCATGGCATTGTCCGCGAAGCAGCCCCGTTCGTACATTACCAGGTACTTTTTCAAGCTGCCGAGCCACGTCAACCTGAACCGCTTCCGGATGGCCTGGGAGACGACCGTCAATACATGCCCCAGCTTGTCAACCCGCATCGTCAGCACCGGCACGGCAGCCGTCCAGGTCGTCGTCGAGGAAGACGTCATGTGGGAAGATACAAATGGTATGGATCGCGCTGCTTTTGTAGAGTCGACGCAGGGGTACGAGATGACGTACGGATCTCGACTGGTTCGTTACGGGCTGGTCAGCAGCCAGTCTGATGATGATGACAACTACTTCATCTGGGTCTGCCACCACGCCGTCATTGACGGGTGGACGCTCAGCCTGATCCGGGACACCATCCACCAGACGTACTGGGACCTCGAGGCGCCCGCCGTAGAGAGCCTCGCCGGCTTCGTCAAGTACACGCAGGCCGCAAAGGCCGAGGGCGTCGCAGAGGAGTACTGGACCGAGCAGCTCCTGGGTGCCAACAAGCTTTCGTTCCCTTCCACCGCCGACATGGACCCCGAGGCGGAAATCAACGTCTACAGCAGGAAGATGAGCATGCCCAAGGCGACGGGGTCGTCCATCACCAGGGCTACGGTGATTCGCGGCGCGTGGTCTCTGCTGCTGTCTCGCCATGCTTCCGCCGACAACGTCACCTTTGGCGCCACCGTCTCTGGCCGCAACGCCCCTGTCGATAATCTCCAACACATGGCCGGTCCGACCATTGCCACCGTTCCCGTCCGCGTCCCGGTTGACCGTGATCAGCTCGTGGGTGAGTTTCTCCAGATGGTGCAGACGCAGGCTTCCGACATGGTTGCCCACGAGCACTTTGGTCTGCACAACATTGCGCGTCTCGGTCCGGGACCCAAGGCGGCTGTAGATTTTACCACTTTGCTCGTCATCCAGCCTCGTCAGTACCTTGATGATGATGAAAATGAGAAAGAGGAGGAGGTTATAGTGTTTGGCAAGGACGAGCTCGACATGACTGAGCAGGAGATGAAAAACTACTTCAATTACCCCCTCGTCCTCCAGGTCCACTTGCACGAGGACCACCTCGACTGCCGCTTCTTCTACAATACGTCGGTATTCTCCGAGAAGCAGGCCGAGGCCATCTCCCACCAGATGGAGCACGTCCTTGACCAGCTGCTGCTGTCGAGCAGTGGGACAGCCCAGCTTGGTGACGTTTCCCTAGTCGGCCGGTGGGACATTGACCACGCCGTCGCCTCTTCCCACCTCCAGCCGCCGTCCAGGACGCTCGTGCACGATATGATTTGCGAGACCATTGCCAGACAGCCCGGACACGAGGCCGTCGTTGGCTGGGACGGCAGCCTGTCTTATGGGCAGCTAGGCGTCTACGCTGCTCGTCTGGCTGCCGAGCTCCAGCGGCTCGGCGTAGGTCCCGAGGTCATTGTGCCGTTTTGCTTCCCCAAGAGCGTCTGGACCGCCGTGGCCATGGTGGCTGTTGAAATGGCGGGAGGTGCCTTTGTACCCCTTGATCCCGCCGCCCCCTTTTCCCGCATCCAGGGCATCCTCGAAGACGTCCAGGCCAAGGTTGTCCTCTGCTCAGCGTCCAACAGGGACATGCTTGAACAATTCACCAACCTCGAAATCGTGACTGTTACCGAGGCCATGCTCGAGGCTCTTCCGGACCCTGTCGGCCCCGTCACATCCTCCGTCGGCCCCGACAACGCCTGCCTCGTCATCTTCACCTCTGGCAGCACAGGCAAACCAAAGGGAATGATCCACACGCACGCCAGCTTCTGCTCCAACGCCGACGGCTTCGGCAACACCCCCGGCGTCGGTCCCGAGACGCGTGTATACGCCTTTTCCTCGTACGTTTTCGACGTGGGCATCACGGACGTCATCATCACGCTCATTCGCGGCGGCACAATATGCGTGCCGTCGGACCACGACCGCCAGAATAACCTAGTCGGTTCCATCAACGACCTCGAGGCCAACTGGCTCTTCACCACGCCCACCGTCGCCGGCCTCATCGACCCCAAGGATGTCCCCCTCGTCAAGACGCTCTGCACCGGCGGCGAGGCCATCACGAGCAAGGTCGTCGACCCCTGGCTGGCTCGGGGACAGGTCCACGGCATCTACGGCCCCGCCGAGGCCTGCATCTGCGCCTGGCGCGAGGGCGTAGGCCGGGACGGGGAGCCGTCCAACCTGGGCGTTTCTCTCATGACTGCCTTTTGGATCGTCGAGCCCGATGACATTGAGAGGCTTGTTCCCGTTGGTTGCGTCGGCGAGGCTCTGATTGAAGGTCCTACCCTTGCTCGCGGGTACATCAACGCCGACGACGAGATGTCGTCTGCTGCTTTCATAGAAGATGCCTCGTGGCTCCCTGCCGTCCCTGGTCGGGCTGCTGGTCCGCGCAGGGTGTACCGCTCCGGCGATCTGCTCCGGCGCAACGAGGACGGCACGTACACTTACATGGGCCGCCGGGATACCCAGGTCAAGCTCCACGGCCAGCGCATCGAGCTGGGCGAGATTGAGTCGCGGATCACGCGCCACATGCCCGACGACATGGACGGCATTGTTGAAGTTGTTGGCGGCGCTGACACAAACTCGGATACCCTCATGGCCCTCCTCTGGTACAAGACGGCCGCCCGGGACCAAGAGTTCAAGCTGTCAGACGCAATCACCGACGACATGAAGAAGACCATCTCCGCCATCGACCACGCACTTAGCTCGGCTTTGCCTTCTTACATGGTGCCTTCTACTTACCTCGTCTTCTCCGGCAAGCCAGAGCAGACCGTGTCCGGCAAAATCAACCGTCGTCATGCCGCCGGCGTGGCTCGCGGCACCACCGCCCAGGAGCGAGCCAGGTTCGCCCCTGACGCTATGGAAAGCGTACCCCCGACCACCACCCTCGAGTTTGAGCTGCGCGAGCTGTGGGCGCAGATTCTCGGCCTCGACGCCGAGACGATTGGCAAGCACGACAGCTTCCTCCGTCTCGGCGGCGACTCCATCAGCGCCATCAAGCTCGCCGCCCTGTCCAAGCAGCACGGCCTAGGCATCACCGTCAACGCCATCTTTAAAGATGCTCGTCTTTCCGCCATGGCGCTTGCTGCTGCGAGAACCGCGGCCGGTGGTGATGGTCAAGACGACTCGTACGAGACGACCCCTTTTTGCATGATCCCCGCCGCAGAAAGGCACGACGTGCTCGCAACCGCTCTGCAGCAGTGCGGACAGGAAAACGCGGATGCAATCGAGGACATGTACCCCTGCACTAGCCTCCAGGAGGGCCTCATGGCCCTGGCGCTGAAGCAGCCTGGGTCGTACCTCGCCAAGGAGGTCTACCGGCTGGCCGAGGGCGTCGACCTGGCTCGCTTCAAGGCTTCGTGGGAAGAGGTCCTGCGCCGGTGCGGCAACATGCGCACCCGCATCGTCCGCCACGGCGAGCAGATGCTCCAGGTCGTCGTCAGGGGTTGTAGGTGGAGCACGTCCGACGCCGCCGACATGGGCTCCTTCATGGCCGGAGCAGCCACCCTAGACGTCAACTTTGGCGACCCCCTTTGCCGGTACGCCATGTACCAGGACGGCGACGACGGGAGCTGGTACTTTGGACTCGTTATTCATCATGCCATTTTCGACGGATGGACCCTCGGTCTCATCTTTAGCGCGTTGCGTGACATTTATGCCGGCGGTGATGCTGACCCCTTTAACCCCTATCCATCCTTTGTCAAGTACGTCAAGAGCATGAATTATGCTCGTGCCGCTGAATTTTGGAAGAGAGAACTCGCGGGTGCTTCACGCGCGACATTTCCTCCTCTCAGCTCTGGCAAATCTGCCGAGACTTCCATCCTGACGAGGACCGTCGACCTATCGTCCTCGATCCGGGACGGCTCCATCACCAGGGCCACCGTCATCCGGGCAGCCTGGGCCATTCTCCTAGGAAGATACAGCAACACCTCCGACGTGACCTTTGGCGCCACCGTATCAGGTCGCAACGCCAGCGTAAGGGGTCTAACCTCCATGCCCGGACCCGCCATCGCCACGGTGCCAATCCGAGCCCGTCTCGACCCCGACCTCGCCGTCTCTCAATTCCTCGATAAGATCCAGGCTCAGGCCGCAGAGATGGTCGAGTTTGAGCAATTCGGCCTGCAAAACATGCAAAAGATCAGCAGCGACGTATCCGACGCGGTGCGGTTCTCCTCCCTCGTCGTCGTCCAGCCGTTCAAGCAGATGGGTCTCGCCACGGCGGGCACCGAGGCCGAGCTCTTCACCGTCGACGAGGAAAAGCTGACGGTGCAGGACGCCATGGCCGGCTACTTTTCGTATCCCCTCGTCGTACAGTTTATCCTGCTTGACGAGCAGGTCGAGGTCAACATGACGTATGACCCCGATGTCCTGGGCGAGGAGCAGCTTACGGCCCTGTCTTACCAGTTTGAGGCCGTCGTCGGTCAGGTTGCCGCCGGGTCTGGCTCTATGCCTCTGAGGGATGTAGACGTGGCTTCTGATTGGGACAGGCGGCAGGCGTGGGCTTTTAACCCTTCGAATGTCAATGTCCACGAGTCGCTGCTGCATGACATGATTGATGAACAGGCGATTCATCGTCCGGACAAGGTTGCCATCCGCGGCTGGGACCACACGCTGACTTATAGAGAGTATATCCGCGCTGGTAACCGGCTTGCCCACCTTTTGATCGACCGGTACGGCATTCAGCCCGATGAGCTAGTCCACGTCATGTTTGACCATTCCGCTTGGTTCTTTATCTCCGTCCTTGCGGTGAACAAGGCTGGCGGTGCTTGGGTGCCCCTGGATCCTTCCCAGCCCGCCCAGCGCCACAGGCAGGTTACCCAGCAGACCAAGGCCAGACTCGCGCTCTGCTCCACGCACCACGTCCCCAAGTGCGCCGAGCTCGGCATCGAGCACGTCCTTGCCGTCGACGGCGACTTGGACCGCGAGCTGGCACTGCTGGACGAGAGCAAGAGCGGCAGCGGTCCGGTCGTCGACGTTACCCCTGACAACGCAGCTTACGTGCTCTTCACCTCGGGCTCGACCGGCACACCCAAGGGTCTCGTGATGACGCACCTGGGCGTGTGCACGTCAATGATGGAAAGCTCCGAGCGCATCGGGCTGACGTCCGAGGTGGAAATCCTGCAGTTTGCCTCGTACGTCTTTGACATGTCCGTCTGCGAGACCTTTGGTCCCCTTTTGCGCGGCTCCACCGTGACCGTGCCGTCCGAGGACACGCGCATGAACAGCATCGTAGAATTTATCAACGACATGGGCATCAACACGCTCTATCTCACGCCCGCCTTTGCCCGCACCATTCAGCCGGAGCAGGTTCCCCGTGTCAACCTCCTGCTGCTAGCCGGAGAAGCCGTCCCCCGCGACGTTTTCGAACAGTGGTTTGGCAAGGTCCGCCTGATCAACGGCTGGGGCCCGGCAGAATGCTGCTGCTTCAGCACGCTGCACGAGTGGAAGTCGGCAGACGAGTCGCCCCTCACCATCGGCACGCCGGTTAGCGGGCGCTGCTGGATCGTCGACCCGGATGATCCTAGCCGGCTGGCTCCCGTCGGGACCGAGGGCGAGGTCGTGATACAGGCTCCGGCCGTGCTGCGCGAATACCTCGCCGATCCGGTCCGGACCGAAGCTTCGACTATAACCCAGCTGCCGGAGTGGGCACCCCTCCCCAGAGAAGAGTCCAAGAAGAAACCCTGGAGCCGCATGTTTAAATCGGGCGACCTCGCGTCGTACAATCCCGACGGCACCATCAGGTTTGCGAGCCGCAAGGACACGCAGGTCAAGATCCGCGGCCTCCGGGTGGAGCTCGGCGAAGTGGAGCACCACGTCCGGACCGTGCTCCGTGTTGCCCGGCAGGTCGCTGTCGACGTCTTCACGACGGGCATAAGCAGCATACTAGTCGCGTACTTTTGCGGAACCGACGAGTCGCGCACCGGCAGCCAGCCTGAACCTGTCGCTGACGGGATATCCCTTTTCCTGCCTCTCAACGAAGACCTGCGTCGTCAGGTCGCCAGCCTCGCCGCCGCGCTGTCCGTCTCCCTGCCACGGTACATGGTACCCACGCACTTCATCCCCACCGGCTACATGCCCTTTGTCACCTCGACCAAGCTCGACAGAAGAAGCCTCCTTGAGGCGACGGCCAACCTCAGCCAGGAGCAGCTGGCCGCGTACGGGCTGCAGGACTCGCAAAAACGGGCCCCGGCGACCGAGGCGGAGAGGACGATGCGGGAGATTTGGTCCGAGGTGCTGCGCGTGCCTGCCGAGGACATCGGCTGTGACGACTCGTTCCTCGGTATCGGCGGTGACTCTATTTCTGCTATTCACGTCATGGCTGCTGCCCGTCGTCGCGGTCTCGTCGTCAAGGTCAAGGATATATTCGACGACCCTCGGCTGTCTAGTGTTGCTGCCGTTGCTGTCACTTCTGACACTTCTGAGCCCGGCACAATTTCTCCATTTGACCTGCTCAGCCCCGATGATCGCAGCGCCGTGTTTTCCGACTCCCTCCGGTCTCAGTGTGACCTCCCAGCAAACGCCGAGATCGAGGACGCATACCCCTGCTCCGTCCTCCAGGAAGGTCTCATGGCCGTATCCATCAAGCAGCCCGGGTCGTATATAACAAAGTACTTTTTCAAGATTCCGGAAGATATTGACCTCAAACGCTGGATGACCGCATGGGAGCAAACGGTCAGCCTCTGCGCCAACCTGCGCACCCGCATCATCCCCGGCAAGAACAGGCCGATCCAGGTTATCATCAAGGACGACATCTCATGGGACGACGCGGGGGGCCATGACCTCGAGTCGTTTACCAAAGACACCGAGACGTATCAAATGGCCTATTGGTCGCGTCTGAGCCGCTATGCCATCGTCTCCCAGCCCACGGGCGAAAAGTACTTTGTCTGGATCACGCATCACTCCATCGTGGACGGCTGGTGCGTCCAAATCGCCCTCAAGACGCTGCGAGCCTGCTACTGGGATGCCGAGCTGCCGGCTCTGGCCCCTTATTCCGGCTTCATCAAGTACACCATGGACATTGACCAGGAAGCTGCGGGCGACTACTGGAGACGGCAGCTCAGTGGCGCCACGAGGGCATCCTTCCCGCCCGCTGCGATCAGCACGGAGAAACCCAGCTACAGCGCCTCGTACCAAAACATCCCGTTCCCTGATGACATGGACACGTCCATCACGCGAGCCTCGATCCTCCGCGCCGCCTGGTCCGTCGTGCTGAGCCGTCACTGTGGCTCCGAGGACGTAACCTTTGGCGCCACCGTGTCGGGCCGCAACGCCCCCGTCGACGGCATCCAGGACATGCCCGGCCCGGCCATCGCCACGGTCCCCGTCCGCGTCACCTTAGACCGCGATGCCCCCGTGTCGAGCCTGCTGCGGGACGTCCAGTCGCGGGCCTCGGAAGTAGTGGCCTACGAGCAGTACGGCCTGCAAAATATAACTAAGCTGGGCCGTGACGCGAGGGAGGCCTGCGACTTTACCTCTCTCATGGTGATTCAGCCTAGACAGTATGTTGAAGAAGATGATAATGATGGTGCTGTCGTCGTGGATGGTGCTGAAGGAACTATAATGACTGAGAGAGAGATGGGCTCCTATTTCAACTACCCCTTGGTCCTCCTTTCGCTCCTGCACCGCGACCACGTCGAGATTCACTTCTTTTACGATAAAGGGGTTCTTTCAGCACAGCTCGTCGAGGCGGTATCACAGCAGCTCAAGCACGTCACATGGCAGCTCTGCACGCGGCCCGACACTCCTCTCCGCGACGTGTCCATGATCAGCCCGTGGGAGCTGCAGCACGCTCTGAGCAACAACAGCAACAACATAAGACCCCCGACAGAGAAGCTCATCCACGCCATGTTCGAGGAGCAGGCTGATATCCAACCTGAAGCCCCCGCCGTCGCCGCGTGGGACGGGAGCATGACGTACCGTGAGCTCCTGCGTGCAGCCAAGAAGCTGGCCGTCCGGCTGCAGGAGCTCGGCGTCGGGCCCGAGGTCATGGTCCCGGTCTGCTTCCGTAAATCTATATGGGCCGTCGTGTCCGTCATGGCTGTCGAGTTTGCCGGCGGAGGTTTTGTCCCCGTTGATCCTGCTGCGCCTACGGCTCGTCTCGAGGCAGTCATGGTCGATACCAACGCGAGACTCGTACTCTGCGCCGGCGATACGCGTGAACCGGTCGAGTGTCTTTCCATTGAGGCCATCACCATCAATGCTCAGTACCTAGACAGCCTTGACACCGACGACACGAAACTTGTCGAAAAGGTCCAACCCAGCAACGCATCCTTTGTCATCTTCACCTCCGGCTCTACCGGCAAACCCAAAGGCATGGTGCACGAGCACAAGGCCATTGCCTCGTCATCCGACGGCTACGGAGCCCTTCAGGACATCGGTCCCGGCACCCGCGTGTTCGCCTACTCGGCCCACACATTCGACGTCGGCGCCATGGACATTCTCGTGACCCTCTCCCGCGGCGCCTGCGTCTGCGTCCCCTCGGAGCACGACCGATACAACGACATCCAGGGTGCCATCAACGCCCTCGAGGCAAACTGGGCTTTCTTGACTCCCACGGTAGCCAGCCTCATCGACCCGACGCAGACTCCCACCATGACCAAGGTTGGACTCGGCGGCGAGGCCGTTACGAAAAAGGCCGTCGACACGTGGAAGGACTCGGCCGAGGTTCACGGCTTGTACGGTCCGGCCGAGGCTTCCATCTGCGCCTGGAGGGCCGACGTTGGCGGTAGCAGAGGCAAGCCGTCGAATATCGGCGTGCCCATCTCGAGCGCCTTTTGGGTCGTCGAACCTGAAAATCACAAGCGACTTGTCCCCGTAGGCTGCGTCGGTGAGTTAGTGATTCAGGGGTCTCTACTGGCCCGTGGCTACATTAACGTCGACGAGGCTACCGACGCCGCTTGGCTCCATGTTGATGATGATGCCGACTGGCTGGTGGAATGGATGCCTAAAAAGGCTTACAAGACGGGCGACTTGGTCCGTCGTAACGCGGACGGCACGTTTGACTACGTCGGCCGCAAGGATACGCAGGTCAAGCTCCACGGCCAGCGTGTCGAGCTCGGCGAGATTGAGTTTCACGTCCATCAACATCTCCCTTCCAACATGACTGCCGTTATCGACGTCCTCAAAGACGGCAGCACCGACGACGAGAGTCTCATGGCTCTTTTATGGTACACCGATGGTCCTGAGTCTCAGCACAGTTACGCACACGTAGCCCAGGACGTAACCGACGACATGCGAAAACTCATCACCCACGCCGAGGAATCACTTGCGCACGCCGTGCCGTCTTACATGGTGCCGAGCACGTACCTGATCCTCCACGGCTCCCCCGAAAAGACGACGTCGGGCAAGGTCGATCGCCGCAAGCTCGCCGAGGTAGCCCGTTCCGCGTCCCCGGACGACAAGCTCCGCTTCCGGAGGACGAGAAACGCTTCGGCCGAGCCGCCTGCTAGCAAGATGGAGTACGAGCTGCGCGCCGTGTGGGCCGAGGTTCTCGGGATACCGGCCCGGAGTATTGGCCGCGAGGACTCCTTTATTCGTGTTGGTGGTGATTCCATCAGCGCGATTCGTCTCGTCACTGCGGCGGCGGATCGAGGTATTCTTCTCACCGTGGGGACCATTTTCAAAAACCCTCGTCTGTCCAGCATGGCGGCGGCAGCTACTCTAGACGAGGACACTGCCGTCGACGAAAATGACCCCTTTTCCCTCATCCCAAAGACAGATATCCAACGTCTCACCAACGAGGCCCGGAAACAATGCGGCCTGGATGACAGCCACGTCATCGAAGACATGATGCCTTGCACAAAGTTGCAGGAGGGCCTCATGTCCATCTCCCTCAGCCAGCCTCGATCCTACATCGCCAAACAAGTCCTCCAGATCCATCCTTCAGCCGACATGCCCCGTTTCAAATCCGCCTGGGAAACTACCGTGCGAAACTGCCCCAACATGCGCACCCGCATGTTCAACGTCGACGGCAGAGCCTACCAGGTCATATTAAAGGGTCATCACGTGGAGTGGGATGAATCTTCCTCACAAGATCTAATTGGCAAGATCCGTGCCGTGGGTGAGATTGAGATGAGCTACGGCACGGCGCTCAACTACTTTTCCCTCGTGCAGGAGGACAACGGTGACAACTTCATCGTGTGGACCGTTCACCATGCTTGCTTCGACGGGTGGGTGATTCGCATCGTCCTCGATACGCTTGGCCGCGCCTACGAGGGCGTCGAGTTGCCGTGCATCCGCCCCTTTAGCACCTTTATCCAGTTTGTCGAGGATATCGACGAGGAGGATGCGGTGAGGTACTGGAGAGCGCAGCTCGACGGCGCCAAACCCGCCTCGTTTCCTGCTGCCGAACAACGCATCTCCCAAAAAGATAATGACAATACTCCGGAAGTGGTTGACAGGGCGTTTAAAACGACGATATCTTTCCCAGCCGGCAACAACGGAAACTTTTCCGTAACCAAAGCGACCGTCATCCGCGCCGCCTGGGCCATTGTCCTCGCCCGCCACTCAGACCAGCAAGACATAACCTTTGGCGTCACCATCTCCGGTCGCCAGGCCTCCGTCCCCGGCATGGAATCCATCTGCGGACCCGTCATCGCCACCGTCCCCGTGCGAGCTCGCGTGCAAGCCCACATCCCCGTCGACGACTTTCTGCAGTCTCTCCAGACGCAGTCGACGGAGATGGTGGCGTACGAGCAGTTTGGCCTCCACAGGATAACCCGCATAAGCCCTGAGGTGGCCGAGGCCTGCAACTTCAGCAGCTTGCTCGCCGTTCAGCCGGCCCAGGCGTTTTTCGAGGGAGGGAAAGACGATGCCGTGGCCGGGTACCCGCCTCCGGAGCGGTACGGCGCCGACGACGTGCTCGACGGGTACTTTAGCTACCCGCTCGTGCTGCAGGCGCAGATGGCGGGGGATGGAGCGGTAGAGCTACACTATAACTACCAGACCTGGGCCGTCTCGGAGTTACAGCTCGAGGCCCTGTCACGCCAGATGGAGCGCGTCATTCACCAGATTCAGGGGTCGTCGGGCTCGCTCTGCCTGAGGGATGTGGAGATTGCTGGCGAGTGGGATCTCGAGCAGGCCAGGCGTATGAACTCAGAGAAAGAGTTTGAACGTCAAGACGCGTGCTGGCATGCATTATTTGCACGTCTTGCGCGAGACGATCCCGAGGCGTTGGCCGTCAGCGCGTGGGACGGCAAGTTTACGTACGGCCAGCTCGACATCGCGGCCAATAGACTGGCCAACCACTTGATAGAATCTCACGACGTTGAAAGAGGCGACATTGTCGTCGTCTGCTTTGAAAAGTCAGCTTGGTACATCGTGTCTATTCTGGCAATCAACAAAGCCGGTGCGGCCTGGGCACCGCTAGATCCTCAACACCCCCTGGACCGCAAAAACCACATCATCCAGCAGACTCGCAGCAAGCTCGTCGTCACTTCAAACTTACAATTAACCGTCTGCAGTCAGCTCCACGATAGAATTCTCGTCGTCGACGATAATCTCCTCGACAACCTTTCCCAGCTCCTTACTTTTACTTCTGTGGACAGAGCCTCGCCTGGCGATTATGCCTACATCCTCTTCACGTCCGGCAGCACGGGCACGCCAAAGGGCTTCCTCCATCGTCACCACGCCCTCACCTTCAGCCAGGTGCACTCTGGCCGCAGGCTTGGCATGAAGCCCTCTGCGCGCGTCCTCCAGTTCGCCTCGTGCGTCTTCGACATTGCGCTGGGCGAGGTCGTCATGCCGCTAATTTTCGGCGCATCGCTGCACATACCCTCCGAGGAGACGCGGCTAGACGACATAAGCAGATTCATCAGGGACGAAGAGGTCAACTGGCTCGTCTTTACCCCTGCCTTTGCACGCACGCTCAAGCCCAGCCAGGTTCCATGCGCGGAGGTGCTCTTCCTCGGCGGCGAGGCCGTAAATCAGGATCTGCTGGATACGTGGTTCGGCAAGGTCCGGCTCATAAACGCGTGGGGGCCGGCCGAGACAATCTTCATGAACACCTGCCACGAGTACCGGAGCCGGCACGATTCCCCGGCGACGGTCGGCAAGCCCCTCGCGGCCAACATCTGGATCGTGGATCCCGACGACGACTCCAAGCTCGCACCCATCGGCACCGTCGGGGAGCTCATCGTCCACGGGCCGACCGTGCTGGAAGAGTACCTCGAGGACGTGGAAAAGACAAAGTCGGCCGTCATGACGCGTCTCCCGGACTGGATGAATCCCTCCGGAACCTCGCCGGGATGGTACCGGGCTTTCAAGACGGGCGATCTCGGCTATTACAACTCCGAGGGAAACATCGAGTTTGTGTCCCGGAAAGATACGCAGGTCAAGATTAATGGCATCCGCATCGAGCTCGGCGACGTAGAGACTCACGTCCAGCGTTGCCTGCCGGACAACTACCAGAGCTTGGTAGACGTCTACGACAGCAAGTCATCGGCTGGCACCGCGCTCGTCGCCTACCTCTGCGCCTCGCACGAGACCCGTCAGGGAAATCATGACGAAACCAGCAAGCTGTTCCTACCCCTCCCGGAAGACCTGCGCGAATCGCTCGTGAACATCGTCGGGCAACTGGACGTGCTGCTTCCGTCTTACATGGTGCCGAGCATGTTTATCCTGTGCGAATACCTCCCTAGCACGACGTCAGGTAAATTCGACAGACGCACTCTAAACAATCTCACGGCCACCCTGAGTCAGGAGCAGCTGCAGGGTTACCGGCTGTCAGGGGGCTATAAACGCCCGCCCGAGACGGAAAAGGAGCTTCGCTTCCAGGCCATCTGGGCCGACGTGCTCGGCGTCAGCAAGGAGTCCATCGGGCGGGACGACAGCTTCCTCCGCGTGGGGGGCGATTCCATCTCCGCCATCCATCTGGTTTCGGAGGCGAGGGAGCGCGGCTACAGCCTGGCCGTCAAGAAGATTTTCGAAGACCCCCGTCTATCTGCCGTAGCGGCCGCTGCCATCGAGATTGCCAGCAGCGACGAAGATATATCGGAGGAAGAAATCCCGCCTTTTGGTCTCCTGGACGAGAAGTTGAAGAGCCTCGCCTTGTCTAGCAGCGCCAGACAAATTTGCAGCCTCTCCGCCGACAGCGTCGTTGAAGACGCCTTGCCGTGCACGCCCTTCCAGGAAGGGTTGATGGCTTTGTCAGTGAAGCATCCCGGCACGCACATTGCCAACTTTGCCTACCGCCTCGCCGAGGGAGTCGACCCTGAGCTGTTCAAGACGGCCTGGGAGAGGACCGTCGAAGCGTGCACCAATCTGAGGACCAGAATCGTGCACATCTCAGGTCAGACCCTTCAGCTGCACGTTCAAGAGGAGCCCCTGTGGGAGCAGACGGCCTCGACCAGCCTCGCTTCAACTCTAAAGACTGCGCGGAGTCTCAAGATGTCGTACGGCTCCCGGCTCACGCATTACGCTCTCGTGAGCGAGTACAACAACGACAGGTACTTTGTCTTGAACGTGCACCACGCCACCTACGACGGATGGTCACTACAGGTAACACTGCGCACGCTCCTAAACATGTACAGCGGATTCGACGTCTCCCTCAGCCCGTACTCGCACTTTATCCGCTACGTGCGCACGTTGGACAAGGAAGCCGCAAGGGGCTTTTGGCAGGAGCAACTCGAGGGTGCCAGCCGCGCAAGATTCCCAAAGATGACGTCGTCTACCGGCGCAGGCGGACCTACCAAGATACTGACAAAAGATATCCATGTCGATTTTTCGTCACAGAGTTCCGTCACCAAGGCCACCATCATCCGTACCGCCTGGGCCATCGTCCTCGCGCGCT
The DNA here is from genome assembly GCA_003012115.1 of Trichothecium sympodiale. NCBI lineage: Eukaryota > Fungi > Ascomycota > Sordariomycetes > Hypocreales > Trichothecium > Trichothecium sympodiale. The sequence continues at coordinate 32,641 of PXOB01000145.1, forward strand.
ACTGCGAGACAAACGACATCTGCTTCGGCGCCACCGTCTCCGGCCGTCAAGCCCCCGTGCCAGGCCTAGTCGACATGCCCGGTCCGGCCGTCGCCACGATCCCCATCAGGATACGCCTCGACCGTGACGGATCCGTTCAGGGGCTGCTCCGAGCCGTGCAGTCGCAGGCCAGCGCCATGATCCCCTACGAGCAGTACGGCGTGCAAAACGTGGCCAAGATCAGCCCCGAGATCAAAGACGCCTGCAACTTCACCAGCCTGCTCGTCGTCCAGCCTGCGCGGAAGATGGGGCGGATCGGTGACGCCTCGCAGTCGGTGCTCGCGCCCGTGGTGTTGGGTGATCAGGACGACGCTGCCAACCTCGAAGGGTACTTTAGTTTTCCGCTCGTGATGCAGGCGCTCATATCGGATGATTCTACCGTTACACTGCACTCGACGTACGACTCGTCGGTCCTCGGTGAGCGACAGGTGACGGCTCTCCTGAACCAGGTTGACCAAGCTGTTCAAGGTCTTGTACTTCACAGCAGCAGCACACAGAGTCTGCTGAGGTCCGTGTCGTGCACATCCGCGTGGGATGTAGAGGTGGCAAACAGCTTCAATCAAAACGTATCAGACGTCGACGTCGTCTACTCAACTTTCCATGAAGCCGTGGCGCGGCAGGCCAGACTCGCTCCCGACGCAACCGCGGTGCACGCGTGGGACGCAAAGCTGAGCTACAGAGACCTGGACAACATGTCTAGCAGCCTGGCAGCATATCTCGTGAAAGAGCACCACGTCGCCGTCGGGGACATTGTCCACCTGTGCTTTGAAAAGACGGCGTGGTACTTTGTGTCGATTCTCGCCGTCAACAAAGCCGGAGCTGCGTGGTCACCGTTGGACCCTTCGCATCCCCGCCAGCGCTTCGAGCAAATTGCCAGTCAATCACGCGCCTCGCTCGTGCTCACCACTCCTCAAAACGCCGAAAAGTGCGCCGGACTGGCGAAAGACTTGCTCCAAATTACCCCTGAGCTCATCAAGATGCTGCTCGACGACGACGACCCGATATCGGTGCTACGAGATGTAAATGTCAAGCCCAGCGACGCGGCATACGTGCTCTTCACGTCCGGCAGTACTGGAACACCAAAAGGCTTCGTTATGGAGCATCTGGCTGCTCTGACGAGCGAGACGGTCACGGGTAAGCGACTGCGGGTTACCCCTGAAGTGAGGCTTCTTCAGTTTGCCTCGTACGTCTTTGACCTGTCCGTCGGGGAAATCATAATGCCGCTCATCCACGGCGCAACCATCTGCGTGCCATCAGACTCCGATCGGATGAACAACCTGCCCGCGTTCATCCGTGACTACAACGTCAACTGGGCCTACCTGACCCCATCCTACGCCCGCACGCTCAAGCCAGAAACGGTCCCGTCGCTGCAACTCCTCATGCTGGCCGGTGAAGCCGTCGGCAGAGACGTCTTCGAGCAGTGGTTCGGAAAAGTCCGCCTCGTCAACGGATGGGGGCCGTCCGAGTGCTGCTGCTTCAGCTCCATCCACGAATGGGTCTCGAGGGACGAGTCTCCTTTGGCCCTGGGGATGCCGGTCGGCGTGTCCTGTTGGGTCGTTGACCCCTCTGATTTATTCAAGCTTGCGCCCACCGGGACCGTTGGCGAGATTGTCATCCAGGGCCCGACGATGCTGCGAGAGTACCTCGCCGATCCGGACAAGACGAAACGGACGACGCTGAGGGAGCTCCCTGACTGGGCGCCAAGGAGACGTGATTCTTACTGGGACCGGTTCTACTTGACTGGCGACCTCGGCTTTATTAACAACCGTGGCGTTCTCGAGTTTACTAGCCGCAAGGACACTCAGGTAAAGATTCGTGGGCTTCGTGTCGAGCTGGGAGAAGTCGAGCACCACGTACGAGAGGCCTTTTCTACTTGCCAGGAGGTGGCCGTCGGCATCACCAATCAGCAAGAAGGGAAGAAGACCGTCTCCTTGGTAGCGTACATGTGCTTCTCAGGGGAAACCCGAGCGAGCGGGAGCTACGACACTAGGGACATGTTCTCGAAGCACGACGCCACGACCCGTGAGATGGTCCGCGAGGCAAAGAGCAAGCTCAACGAGGTCTTGCCGTCGTACATGGTGCCAGACGTCTTTATCCCGTGCAACTTTATGCCCCTCATCACCTCGACCAAGCTGGACAGGATCGCCCTGCAAAAGCAGACGGAGCAGCTCACCCTAGAAAAGATCAAAGGCTTCCGCCTCGTCGAAGAGGAAAACAAAAGACCACCCGAGACGGCTACCGAGTCCGTCATGCAAGCTGTCTGGTCCGAGGTGCTAGACATCCCTATCGCGAGCATCGGCAGGGATGACAGCTTCCTCCAGATTGGTGGAGACTCCATCACGGCCATCGGCCTCGTGTCTGCGCTGCGCGACAGAAACCTGTCCGCCACGGTCAAGGACATTTTCAAAGACAGCCGTCTATCTGCCCTATCGCAGGCCGTCGTCCCGATCGAAAGCGAGGTAGACCGCGATGACCCTGAGCCGTTTAGCATGATGCCCGTCCCCATGGCAGAAATGGAGGCGGTCGTCCGCAAGCAAGCGTCCCTCGACGCGGATCAGGTCATAGAGGACGCGTACCCTTGCTCGCCTCTGCAGCAAGGACTAATGATACTCTCCGGAAAGCAAAAGGGGTCATTCGTCGCCAAGTTTGCCTTTAACCTCTCCCCTGACGTCGACGTCCCCCGGTTCAAGCGGGCGTGGGAGGACGCCGTCCGACAGTGCGCCACTCTCAGGGCCCGCATCGTCCTCTTGATATCCGGAACAGCCCTGCAAGCCATCATTCGAGACGACGTCGTATGGGAGGAGGAGACTAAGACAGCAGCAGCAACAGATTCCCTTGACTCGTTCATGGCGTGGGCCAAGACTGTAGAGATGACCTACGGGTCTAGGCTGTCACGACAAGCGGTTATCGGAGAAGATGACGGCGCGAGGTACTTTGTCTGGGTAGTCCATCACTCCGTGTACGATGGCTTCACCATGAGTCTCATCATGCAAGCACTCGAAGCCGCCTACCGCGGCACCTCACCCGTCAAGCTGCAGCCGTACTCTTCCTTTATCCGCTATGTTGAGACCATGGACCACGACGCCGCCGACACGTACTGGCACAGCCAACTGCAAGGCGCCCGGAAGGCATCCTTTCCTCCTGCACCACAGCCCAACGCGTCTACCCGGACGGCGGTGCAGCGCCGGTCCCTGACCTTGCCTAAATTCAACCGTTCTGCAATAACGACCGCCACGGTCATCCGAGCGGCGTGGGCTATTGTATTAGCGAGATACTGCGAGACGAATGATATCTGCTTCGGGGATGTCGTGTCCGGCCGCAACGGCCCGGTTCAGGGGTTGGACAAGATGCCCGGCGCCACCATCGCCACGCTGCCCTTCCGCGTCGTCGTCGATAAATCTCAGACGGCGCGAGAATATCTCAAATCACTTCAGCTTCAGGCGGCAGAGATGGGCGAGCACGAGCAGCACGGCATACAAAACATCGGTAAACTGGGCCGCGAGGTACAAGAGGCCTGCGACTTTTCCAGCCTGCTCATCGTCCAGCCCGTCAAGAGCATGTACGAAAACATGGACAGCGGCGAGCATCAGCTTCTCACGTCCGTCGTCGGCAGGGAATACTTTGACGAGCACGTCGAGGGCTACTTTAGCTGCCCGCTCGTCGTCGAGGCCATGGTCTCGGACAGAGACGTCAACCTCGAGCTGATTTACCAAACCGACGTCCTGCGCCAGTCCCAGATGGAAGTGCTGGGTGAGCAAATCTCCCACGTCTGCACGGAGCTTCTCGTCAAGCAGAATGAGCCTATGTCGTCCATTTCGGTATCCGGCCCGTCCGAGATGGAAAAGGTGCTGGAGTGGAACGGCGTCATTCCCCCGCAGCTCGACGTCTGCGTGCACGAGCACATCTCCCAGCAGGCAGCTCGCATACCTGACCACCAAGCCGTCTACTCGTCTACCGTATGCCTGTCCTACGGCGAGCTGGAGCACCTGTCCAGCCAGCTCGCGATCCATCTCCGCCGACAGGGCATCGCCGTGGGGTCCATGATCGTATCCTGCTTTGAAAAGTCCGTCTGGGCGACGGTCGCCATGCTCGCTGCCTTTAAAGCCGGAGCCGTCCTCGTCACCATGGACCCGACTCACCCAAGGGCCCGTCACCAGTCTCTGGTCGAGGAGACAGGGGCTCGTTACGGCATCTTTTCGTCCAGTACCATTTCAGCCTGCGGGGATCTGGTGGCACATCCCCTGGAGCTCTCGGAAGATCTCATCACCACACTTCGTGATGCCTCAGAAGATGTAGAGTCTGAGCTGGTCAGGGTTAGACCCCAGGACGGGGCCTACGTGCGCTCGACATCGGGCTCGACCGGCAAGCCAAAGCTCTTCGTCGTCGACCACTCCGCCTTTAGCAGCACCATCTACGGCCCCGGCAGGCCCTACCGGCTAGACGGCACCACCCGCTCACTCCAGTTCTCCAACTACTTCTTCGACGTCAGCCTCAACGACATCATAGAAACCCTCATCTACGGGGGCACCGTGTGCCAACCTTCAGACGCTCAGCGCCTTCAGGGACTCACAGAATTCATCAACGAGGCCCAGGTCAACACGGCGTTCCTCACCTCGACGCTGCTCAAGTCGCTTTCCCCGGAGCGCATCCCCTCCCTCGAGCTGCTGTTCTTCGTCGGTGAGGCGCCCACCAGGAGCAACGTGGAAAAGTGGTTCGGGCACGTCAAGCTCATCAACGCCTACGGCCCCTCGGAGGCGTCGATGCACGTGTGCTTCCACGAGTACAAGTCAGCCGACGACCTGCCTACCAACATTGGCTACCCCTTTAACGCAAACGTCTGGCTCGTCGAGCCCGGCGACTGCGACCGGCTGGCGCCCATTGGCTGCATTGGTGAGATTCTTATTGAGCGTCACCAGGCGCGCGGGTACATGAACAATCCCGAGAAGAGCGCCGATGCATTCAAGCGAACGGTTGCTTTTCGTCCAGGTCCGCGGTCCGACGACGATGCCACTACCTTTTTCCAGACGGGCGACTTTGCTCGCTATAACGACGATGGGACGATAGAGTATCTGGGACGCCAAGATGCGCAGATTAAGCTGCACGGCTACCGCATCGAGCTGGGCGAGATTGAATACGCCGTTCAGTCGCTGCTGTCGAATATTCGTCACTTGGCCGCCGACGTTGTCAGAAGGGGATCGCAGGAGCTGCTCGCTGTCTTTCTGGACTTTGAAAAAGGGGCCGAAGCCACTAATGGTATTGATGACCATGATCTGCCATATCCCATCATGCCCATCCGAGACTCTCTCCGCAAAATTCTATCCGACCTGCCCGATAAACTGGCCCTCTCGCTCCCATCATACATGGTTCCCAAACTGTACCTCCCCCTCCACGAGATGCCCCTCAACACCTCCATGAAGCTCGACAGAGGAGCAATCCGCAAAGTGGCCGCCAACCTATCCGCCGACCAGCTGTCCAAGTTTGCGCTCGACGACGCCAGAGAGAAGGTTCAGCCGACGACGGACACCGAACTCGCGCTTCGGGACATTTGGGCTCAGGTGCTCGAGGTGGACGCCGCCGGCATCGGGAAGCATGACCACTTTATGAGAATCGGCGGCGACTCCATGGCCGCCATGCAGCTTGTTGCCCGAGCTGACGAGGCAGGTCTGGGGTTGACTATCGCTGGTATATTCGCGAATCCTAGACTGTCCGACATGGCACTGTCTCTCACTCCTACTGCCAGCGCACCTCGAGAAGAAGAGGCAGTACAGCCATTCAGCCTCTTGGACGTCGGACCAGACGAGGCCAAAGAGATGATCCGCCAGCAAGCCAACCTGAGTCCAGATCTCGTCGTCGAGGACGCCTACCCATGCACTCCCGTCCAGGAAGGCCTCATGGCGCTCACGCGCAAAAAGCCAGGCTCCTACACGACCATCCTGCCCTACGTCCTGGCAGACAATGTAGATATTGACAAATTCAGGAGAGCCTGGTCCGAAGCCGTCCGCCGATGCGCCAACCTGAGGACCCGCATCGTCCTGCTAAATGGCAGGGCCACGCAGGTCGTCGTCGAGAATGACCTCGGATGGGAGGACAACGATGGTATCAGTCTGGGCACTTTCATTAGCAGAACCAAATCTCTCGCCATTGACTATGGATCCAGGCTGAGCCGTCAAACTTTTCTTTTCAACTCGGATGGTAAGAATTACTTTGTCTGGACGGCCCATCACGCAATCTACGATGGGTGGTCTATAAAGCTGCTCATGGACGTCTTTTACTCCCAGTACTTTGGGACACCTACCTCGCAGCTCTCGCCGTACTCTGGATTTATCCGCCATTTGCAAACCTTGGATCGAGATGCCGCAGCTCAGTTCTGGACCCGTCACCTCAAAGGAGCACAAAAGGCGTCGTATCCCCCCGTGTTAACGTCCAAGCCGAGCAACCAGACCCTTTCCACGCGACAAACTGTTCAGCTACCACATTCAAGCTCCTCGGCGTTTACAGTAGCCACCGTCGCTCGCGCCGCGTGGGCCCTCGTACTCGCACGATACTGCCAAACCACCGACGTCTCCTTCGGCATAGTGTCGTCCGGCAGAAACGCGTCCCTCCGCGGGCTTCTCAACATGTCGGGACCAACCGTCGCAACGGTCCCTACCCAAGTCCATCTCCATCCCGACTGGACCAAGGACCAGTACCTCACGCACGTCCAGCAGGCGGCCTCGGAGATGACGGAGCACGAGCAATTCGGCCTGCAAAACATCAGGAGGCTCAGCCAGGAAGCTAAAGAAGCGTGCGACTTTTCCAGCTTGCTCATCGTGCAGCCCGTGCGGCAAATCTTTGGCAACATGGTCGACGATAGCCTCATCACGCCTGTCGAGAACGAGACGTTTACCTTTGAAAAGAATGTCGAGGGTCACTTTGACTATCCGTTGGTCGTGGAGGCGCATATTGCCGACGACGCAATCACGTTTCACCTCATTCATGATTCAGGGGTCGTGGATGATTGGCAGGCTGCGCACCTGGCATCTCAGATTGCGCACGCCGCGTCGCAGCTCGTTTCCGAGGGGGATTCGTCCCTGTCGTCCATCTCGCTGTGCAGCCCCCTGGATCTAGATCAGATCACGGAGTGGAATGAAAAAGACAATAATCCCCCGCCGGGCTGCATCCACGACCGTATCTCCGAGCGAGCTGCTCAAACTCCCCATCACGAGGCCGTGTACTCTTCTTCCGGGAGCCTGTCGTATGCCGAGCTGGACGACCTGTCCACGAGGTTCGGTACTTACCTGAGCCGGCTCGGCGTTGGCCCCGAGACTTTTGTGCCTTACTGCATGGAAAAGTCCAGATACGTCCCCGTGGTCATACTGGGCATTCTCAAAGCTGGCGGAGCCTTTGTGCCCCTTGACCCGTCACATCCCGTAGCCCGGAAACGCACCATAGTCGAGGAGACTGGTACCAAGTTTCTCATTGTATCGTCCGAGACTGCCCCTGTCAACAAAAACCTGGCCGAGCACACGGTCGAGTTCTCCGACTTGCTGGTGTCCAAGCTGAACGAGCTACACATAAATCAAGAAAGTCCAAGACATAAACCGCAACCCCACGACGCCGCCTACATATTATTCAGCTCGGGATCAACCGGCAAGCCCAAAGGCATCATCGTCGACCACGCCGCCCTAAACGGCAGCCTCCTCGGCCACGGCAGGGCGTACGCCATGACGAGCTCGTCCCGCGTGCTGCAGTTCTCGAGCCACGTCTTCGACGTGAGCCTGAGCGAGATGCTCGAGACGCTGGCCTTTGGCGGAACAGTCTGCACGCCGTCCGACGAGCAACGGCTAGAAGGCCTCGTCAGCTTCATGAACGAGGCCCGCGTCACCACCGCCATGCTCACATCTTCCTTCCTCAAGACCATCAACCCCTCCGAGCTGCCCCTCCTCGACACGCTGATCCTCGTAGGCGAGGCACCCACCAAGGATGTCCTGCAGACGTGGGTTGGACGCGTCGCGGTCATCAACGCTTACGGCCCGTCCGAGGTGTCCGTCTTTATAAGCTCCCACCGGTACACGGACCCGGATGAGCAGCCGACCAACATTGGTCGAGCCTTTAGCGGTAGCATGTTCATCGTCGAGCCTTCTAACTACAACCAGCTTGCTCCAGTCGGCTGCGTGGGCGAGATTCTTATCCGACGTAACATGGCGCGTGGCTACCTGAACGACGAGTACATGACCCGCGAAGCGTTCATCGATGAGATTGACTTTCTGCCTGGTCAGGTGGTTGATGACGGCCGCAGGTTCCATCGCTCAGGAGACCTGGGCCGGTACAATCCCGACGGCACCATTGAGTACTTGGGTCGTCGAGATACCCAAGTCAAGATGCGTGGTTTCCGCATCGAGCTCAGAGAGATTGAGTGGAACATTCAACACTTCTTGGATGGCGTTGAGCATGTAGCTGCCGATGTAGTTACTGTCGATGGCCACGAAACTCTCGTCGCCTTTGTCAGCTACATCAAAGAGAGCACCACCACCACCACCGACCTATCCCAGGCCGTCATTAAGATTGACGAAATGATGCGCAGAGACCTCAACAGGCTTATCCCCCAGCTCAAGGCCCATCTCCCCGCCTACATGGTCCCGACCCTCTTCGTCCCCCTCAACGCCCTGCCGCTCAACAGCTCGCTCAAGCTCGACCGCAGACGCCTCCGCGAGTTTGCCAGCAGCATGACCAAGGAACAAGTCAGCGCCATGTCATTGAGCAGTGGCCAGACAACAAAGATGGCCCCTTCAACCAAGGGAGAGATCAAGCTTCGCGATCTCTGGGTCGAGGTCATCGGCGGAGATCATCTTAAACCCGAGGACATTTCCGTCAACGACAGCTTCCTCGAGATGGGCGGCGACTCCATCACCGCCATCCGCCTTGCCTCGCTCGCGCAGAAAAGCGGCTTCGACCTCACCGTCAACTCCATCTTTGACAACCCTCGCCTCTCTGCCATGGCCCAGACGGTCAAGGGGGTCGCCGCCACACCAGCAGCAGCCCCTATCGAGCCGCCAGAGGATATCGAGCCATTCTCGCTAGTCTCGTTCCAGGAACCGGCGGAAACAAAAAAAAAGAGCGCCCGCAAGCGCGCCAGCACCACGAAGCGCATAGCTTCGATAGGCAAAATCATCCAGGAGCAGTGCCGTCTCGAAAGCTGGGACGACACCGAGGACGCCTACCCCTGCACCGCTCTCCAGGAAGGCTTCATGGCCCTCTCGCAGAAGAACCCCGGGTCGTACATTAACAAAAACGTCTTCAAGCTGAGCGCGGGGGTCGACGTCGACCGCTTTACGGAAGCCTGGGAGACGACACTCGACGCCTGCCCCAACCTTCGAATCCGCTTCGTCATCATCGACGACAGGAGCTACCAGGCCGTCATTGATGTCGAACCCGAGTGGGAGGATACGGATGGTCTGAGTCTCCGTCGGTACATGGACGAGCGCGGTAGTGAAATCACGATGGGATACGGCGAGCCCCTGACGCGGTACGCCTTGATTGAGGATGATGACGGCGATAATTACTTTGTCTGGTTCATGCACCACGCCGTCTTTGACGCGTGGACAAACTCGTTGATGTGGCAGACTCTCTACGCCGCCTACAACGACGCGGATCTCCCCAAGATTGATCCCTTTGTCCGCTTTATCAAGTACACCACGCAGATGGACCAGGAAAAGGCCCGCAGCTACTGGGAGCGACAGCTCGACAGCGCGACTCTAACAGCCTTTCCTGTTCCCAACACCGAAGCCAAGAGCAACGTCAGCCGCGTAGACAAGACGGTCATCAACGTGCCCCCTAGATCTGACAAGTCGGTAACGGTAGCCACCATCGTCCGCGCCGCGTGGGCAATCCTCTTATCCAGCTACTGCGACACCGACGACGTATGCTTCGGCAACATCGTCTCCGGGCGAACTGCCCCCGTCGTCGGCATCGAAAACATGCCAGGTCCCATGGTCACCACCGTGCCGGTACGGGTCAAGCTCGACGGCGGCCAGCGCGTCTCCGACTTCCTAGCATCCATCCAGGCCCAGGCCAACGCTAACGTTGCCTGCGAGCAGTACGGCATGCAAAACATCAGCAGGATCAGCTCCGCAGCCCGCGAGGTCTGCGCCTTCACCAACCTCCTGGCCATCCAGCCGATGCGCACCATGTTCTCGTCCATCCGGGGCGACGACATCCTCGAGGTTCCGGATTCCGAGGTGTACGACCTGGACGAGGCCACGAGCGGATACTTCAACTACCCGCTCGTGCTGCAGGCTCACGTCGCCGAGGATGCCATCAAGCTCGTGTCGACGTACCACGTTGAGCAAATGTCTGCGGAGCGCGTCGGGGCCATGGCCAAGCATCTTGAGCATATTGTGCAGCAGCTTATTCTCAATGAAGGTGACAAGACCTTGTCTTCGGTGAGTGTTGCCGGTCCGTGGGATATGGAAATGGCTGTCGGGTGGAACTCGAAAGAAGTCGACGTTCGTGATAATACCCCTGAATGTGTCCACGACTTGATATTCACCCGTGCTCGGGGGTATCCCCAGCACCCAGCCTTGGTCTCGTCTGCCGAAACCATCTCGTACGCAGAAATGGACCGCCTCACCGATATCCTCGCAAATATTCTTCAGCAACATGGCGTCAAGCCCGAGAGCAAGGTGGCCATGTGCTTTGAAAAGTCCGTCTGGGCAATCATCAGCATGATTGGCATAATGAAAGCCGGCGGCTGCTTTGCTCCCCTGGATCCCCAACATCCATTCGATCGCCGTCGGGGCATCATGAAGCAGCTAGAGGCCGACGTCCTCCTCGTGTCGCCGACGACAGCGTCGACATGTGCCGGCCTCTGCAGCACCATTATCCAAATCAACCGCGAGAATCTCGAACAGCGTGCAGACACCAAGACAACCACTCCAGAAATCAGGCCTGGTCCCGAAAACGCCGCGTATATCTTATTCACCTCCGGTTCGACAGGCAGGCCGAAAGGCATCGTCGTCGAGCATCTCGGTTTCACCACCTCCTTGCTAGGTGACATTAGGGCCTTTGGCTATGACAAGAGCCTTCGAATGTTCCAATTCGGCATCTATACGTTTGATGCCTCCCTTACCGAGATATTCTGCACGTTGCTATGCGGCGGAGTCCTCTGCATCCCTACCGAAGACGAGCGTACCTACGGCGCGACTCGCTTCATCACCGAAAACGACTGCAACACCAGCGTCCTCACCCCGTCGTTTGCCCGCACCCTAGACCCAGAAAAGGTACCTTGCCTCAAGAACCTTCTCGTCTGCGGCGAGCCCCCGGGAAAAGACACTATTCAAACCTGGGTTCCCCACGTCAAGCTGATCAACGGCTACGGCCCGTCCGAGGCCATCATCTACAGCTCTTACAACATATACGAGTCGGTCCATTCCTCGCCCACCACTATCGGACGCAACGTCGCTCACTTTAGCTGGATCGTGGATTGCAACGACCATAACAAGCCATGTCCGATCGGCAGCGTAGGCGAGCTCCTGATCCAGGGGCACTGCCTAGCTCGAGGCTACCTCGACGATCCCGAACGAACGGCTGAATCGTTCCTGTCGTCCGTCGCCTGGCTTCCTACGTCTTTGTCAGACACGCCGCAGAGGTTCTACAAGACTGGCGATCTAGCCAAATTCAACTTTGACGGAACGCTCGAGTACTGCGGCCGCAAGGACCTGCAGGTCAAGATCCGCGGACAGCGTCTCGAGCTGGGCGAGATCGAGGACACTATGCTAAAGTCCATCAGATCGCTCGAAAAGGCCGTTGCCGACTCTATCCAAGTGGACGGTCGGCAGACTCTTGTTGCTTTCGTGACCTTTTACAACCAGGACGGACATCAGTCAGGTAGTAATGAATTTGCATCCATGACCGAGCATCTGAAGAAGGAAATTCGACTGCTGGACGAGCGTTTAAAGTCCAAGCTCCCCAGCTACATGGTGCCCGACTACTACTTACCCCTGAACGCCATGCCCGTGCTCCCTTCCATGAAGACTGACCGAAAGAAACTCAAAGCCCTCGTCGAGAAGATGACACTCAGCGAGCTAAACGACTTTACCGTCGAGACCCGTCAGTACGTCGAGCCCGCGTCAGACATGGAGTACAAGCTGCGAGACATGTGGGCTTCCGTGCTGAAGATGGCGCCCTCGGACATCAGCAGGACCGACAGCTTCCTCGGGGTCGGCGGCGATTCCATCAGCGCCATCCACCTCGTCTCCCTCGCCGAGAAAAACGGCATCGTACTGACGTCGCGCGACATCTTTAACGACTCGCGCCTCCATCACATGGCTACGACGTGCCAGCAGGGTGATGGTACTACAACGCTGGCAGAGGTTGAGCCATTCACGCTCATAGCCCCTGAATCTAAGGATATTCTTTTAGCTGAAGCTCGCAAGCAGTGCGGTCTATCTCGAGATGCCGTCATTCAAGATATTTTCCCCTGCACGGCGCTGCAGGAGGGTATGATGGCGCTCACGACGAGACAGTCCGGCTCGCACATGGCGCGATACCTTTACTTGATCCCGGCCGGCGTCGACCTACCCCGTCTCAAAGCCGCGTGGGAGCACGCTATAAGGGTCTGCAGCAACATGCGAACCCGCATCGTGTTCATCAACGGCAAGACCTACCAGCTTGTCATAGAGGACGATACCGACTGGGAGAGTCCTGCCGCCGTCAACACCTCTATCTGCGAGATTGAAGGCGTGGAGATGACTTATGGCTCTGCGCTTTCTCGATACGCCATCGTTAATGGCCACGACGGCAAGACGTACCTCGCCTGGTGCGTCCATCACGCCGTTTTCGACGGATGGTCCCTCGGCATCATCCTCGAGACAGTCTTCCGTGCCTACGACAACGACGACAACCTGCCCAAGGTCCGCAACTTTGCCAACTTCATCAAGTACACCGAGCAGCTCGACAACGAAGAGTCCGCAGCCTACTGGAAGCGCGAGCTCTCCGGCGCCACAAAGGCCTCGTTCCCGCCGCCCCTCCGCCCCAATACGGCCGGCAAGACCCTCGTACTAAAGCACGCAATCGATTTTCCCGCCGGGATCCCCTACGAGGGCATCACCAAGGCCTCGGTCCTCCGCGCCGCCTGGGCCGTCATCCTGTCTCGGTACTCTGGCACTAGCGACGTCACCTACGGAGCCAGCATATCGGGTCGTCAGGCGTCTGTCCCCGGCATCGACCGCATCCCCGGTCCCGTCCTCGCCACCATCCCCATCCGCGTGGCCGTGGCCAAGGACACCCGCATAGGGGACCTGCTCCGGTCCGTTCAGTCGCAGGCGTCCGACATGATTCCACACGAGCAGTATGGCATCCAAAACATCAGCAAGCTCAGCAACGACGCCATGCAAGCCTGCGACTTTACCTCCTTGCTGCTTGTGCAGCCCTTCCAGGCCATGCTAGAGAATATCGACGACGATGGCGCGCCGCTCACCGCTCCCCCTGAAAAGGGCGACGGCAGCACGGAACATCGCATGGACGGCTATTTCAACTACCCCCTCGTCGTTCAGTGCTCCATCGCTGGCGACAGGACGGAGTTTGTGTTCACTTTTGATTCCGACGTGGTTTCCGAGAGGCAGATGGCTGCCGTTGCGAACCAGTTTGAGCGCGTCGTCAGGTCCTTCATGTCGGGGGAATCCACCACTGTTGGGGAGTTGTCAGTAGCTGGACCCAGCGACCTAGACTATGCCAAGTCGCTCAACGACGCGATTCCAGAAATTGTGCAAGAGACTCTACACGGCTTGGTAACACAGCGAGCAAAAATGTATTCCAATGACCTCGCTCTGGACGCCTGGGACGGCAAGTTTACCTTTTGCGAAATGGAAGAGGCTGCTAATCGCCTCGCCCACCACCTGGCTGACAATTACAGCATCCGGTTCGACGAGGTCGTCCACGTCTGCTTCGAGAAGAGCATGTGGTACCTGATTGCGGTTCTCGCCATCAATAAGGCCGGCGGCGCCTGGTCCCCTCTCGACCCAGGGCATCCCGAGTCACGTCTGCAGAGCATCATAGCCCAAACAAAATCCAGGATCGTCGTATGCTCCCCAGCCAACGCCGGCATCTGCGCAAAGCTGGTCAGCAAAGTGGTTCAGGTCAATGCCCATCTTCTGCAAGACCTCGAGAGGTCTGGCATCAGGGGTGATTGCTCACCCGACGTCCAGGTGACGCCCGACAACGTCGCCTACGTCCTCTTCACCTCTGGGAGCACCGGCGTGCCCAAGGGATTAATCATGGAGCATCGGTCCCTCTGCACAGCCCTAACGGCACTGTCCGCACGTCAGGGGATAACCCCCGGCAACAGGATGCTCCAGTTCTCGGCCTACGTGTTTGACGTCTCCATCGGAGAAATGTTCTGGACCATCCTCAACGGCTCGACCCTGTGCACGCCCTCGGACCATGCTAGGATGAACAGCCTCCAGGAGTACATTATTCAGAACAAGATCAGCTGGCTATCTTTAACGCCCGCCTTTGCGCGTACCCTGCAGCCAGGGGCCATGCCGGACGTCACCACACTGTGCTTGGGTGGTGAGGCCATGCCTAAAGACATGGTCGCCGCCTGGCTGCCACACGTCCGGCTGCTGAACCTCTGGGGCCCGGCCGAAACGTGCATCTGGTCGTCGTCCTACGAATACACTTCCGTAGACGACTCCGCGGCCACAATAGGTCGCCCCGTCGCCTGCCACATCTGGCTCGTCGACCCCGACGACGACACCAAGCTCGTTCCCTATGGCGTTTCCGGTGAGATTGTCGTCCAGGGCCCAACCATTATGCGCGCGTACCTGGAAGACCCCGACAAGACCGCCAGCGCCATCCGCAACCTCCCCGACTGGGCTCCAAAACACGGCAAGCACTGGGGCCGGCTGTACAAGACCGGCGATCTGGCATTCTACAACTCCAAGGGACTCCTCGAGTTTTCGTCCCGCAAGGATACGCAGGTCAAGATTCGCGGGCTGCGCATCGAGCTCGGCGAGATTGAGCACCAAGTCGGACAGATGCTAAAAGGGGCAGCGAAACAGGTATACGTAGACGTCATCGAGGACCGTCGAGGCACGAACCTCGTCTGCTTCATCTGCGATACAGACGAGAGAAGAGTCGGGATCGAAGGCCAGCTCTTCGTCACCGACATCCCGGCCGAGATGCGCATTGAACTAAGCGCCATGCTAGGCAAGCTCGAGGCCGTCCTCCCTCGGTACATGCTGCCGACCTACTTTGTCCCCTGCAGCTACATACCCGTCAGCTCCGCCGGGAAAGTCGACCGCAGGAACCTCAAAGGTCAAGCCTACGAGACCATCACCGACGAGCAGTGGAACGAGACGTACTCCCTCGCCACGGGTCCAAAGGCCGCTGTCGAGACAGAGATGGAGAGGCGCGTCCAGTCTCTGTGGGCGCAGACTATGCAGGTAGAGCCCGATTCCATCGGCCGCGATGACTCGTTTCTCCGCATCGGGGGGGATTCCATCACGGCCATCAAGTTTGTGGCCTTGGCTCGCGAGAATAATCTGGTTGTGTCTGTCAAGGACATCTTTGATGACCCTCGTCTGCGCTCCGTCGCCCAGAAATGCAGCCAAATCTCTGATGAAGCAATCAATGAGCTCGCCCCGTTCCAGCTGGTTGAAGGAATTGCCTCTGTGACTTCGATAGAGCAAGCTGTTGGTACCCTCCCTCAGGGGGTGTCCGTCGAGGACGCCTACCCTGTGACTGCCCTCCAGGAGGGTCTTTTGGCTCTGTCCGTCAAGCAGCCTGGCTCATATATCGCCAAGTACCTCTTTAAGCTATCGTCCGCTGTCGATATTAATCATTTCAAGAACGCCTGGATCCAGACGGTTGCGCTCTGCGCCAACCTGCGCACCCGAATCGTCCTCGTTGACAATACACCCATCCAGGTCGTGATAAAGAACTACGAAGTCTGGGAAGACAACGTGGACGCCGGTGTTCACTCTTTCATCAGTAGTAGTAGCAACATAACCATGACCTACGGCTCCCGACTCAACCGGTTTGCCCTGGCCGAGGATAAAACGGGATCTACCTACTTCTGCTGGATCACCCACCACTCCGTCTTTGATGGATGGACAGTCGGCCTCGTTCTGAACGCCTTCTTATCCATTTTCCACCACGACATCGTCCCGACCCTGCGACCATTTTCACACTTTATCGACTATGTGATGAAGCTAGACCAGGACAAGGCGGTCGAGTTTTGGAAAACCCAGCTGGAATCGTCTACTCGGGCGACGTACCCCCCTAAACCCAGGGGCTACACACCACCACAAGAAACCAAGGTGCTGCATCACCGCATCGACCTACCTCCCAATAATGCCTCCGTCTCCGCCGCTTCCTTCACCAAAGCCACCATCCTGCGCGCCGCGTGGGCCATGATCCTCGCGCGGTACTGCGAGACCGACGACGTAACCTTTGGCACGTCCATCTCCGGCCGGCAGGCTGCCATCTCCGGCGCCGCCACCACCGACATACCCGGCCCCATGGTCGCCACGGTGCCGGTCAGAGTCAAGCTGGACCGCGGGGGCCACACCGTCGGGCAGCTCCTCGAGCAGCTCCAGAGGCAGGCGACGGACATGATCCCCTACGAGCAGTACGGCCTGCAAAACATGTCCAAGATCAGCAGCGACGCGACCGAGGCCTGCGACTTCACCAGCCTGCTCGTCGTCCAGCCGTACCGGCAAATGTACACGGACACGGACGACGACGCCATCTGGTCCGCCCCTGACGATGACCACCTCCGCGTCATGGACAGCATGAGCAACTACTTTAGCTACCCGCTCGTCATCCAAGCCGTAACTTCCGACGACGACGTGGACATGAACTTGACGTATGACGTTGGCATCGTGAGCGAGGCGCAGATGACGGCGCTTTGCGAGCAGTTTAGCCACGTCGTCTCTCAGTTGGTGAGCGATGCCGTCCACGGCAGGCTGGTTGGTGACGTCTCGGTCGCCGGTCCGTGGGATGTTGCGCAGGCCGCTTCCCATCAAGGTGATCTGGGCGGCATCGTCGACGTGACTTATCACGATGCCGTCGCAGAGCAGGCCAACAAGACGCCTGGCAAAGTCGCCATCAACGCTTGGGATGGCAAGATGACGTACCGCGAGTACGATGAAGCGGCGAGCCGGCTGTCTCACTACATGATTGAGACACATCATGTCAAGAGAGGCGACGTCGTTCACATATGTTTCGAAAAGAGCCTGTGGCATTTCGTCGCCATGCTCGCCGTCAACAAAGCCGGAGCAGCGTGGTGTCCCCTCGATCCCAACCACCCCCGGCAGCGTCTCGAAAACATTGCATCCCAAACCAACGCCCGCCTGACTCTTGTTTCCCCTGCCAACAAAGAAACCCTATCATCCATCACCGACCGCGTCGTCGTCGTCACTCCGGAGCTCATGTCGAGCATTTCCGCCCTTAGCACCGAGTGCCCCGAAACAGGGGTAACGACGCAAGACGCCGCCTACGTCCTCTTCACCTCGGGCTCCACGGGAACGCCAAAGGGCATCGTCATCGAGCACAGGTCCATCATGACGGCGCAGCACGATTTTGCCCGCGTAACCCAATCCCACGGCAACATCAAGATGCTCCAATTCTGCGCCTTTGTCTTTGACCTGTCCCTCTTTGAGATTATGCAGCCGCTGATACACGGCGGGTGCCTCTACGTGCCATCCGAGCACGATCGGATGAACAATCTAAAAGACTACATGACAAAAACCGGCGTGACCTGGGCGGCCCTCACGCCTTCCGTAGCCCGCCTCATGAAGCCCGACGACTTTCCCACCCTCGAGACGATCCTGCTGGCCGGCGAAGCAGTCACGCAAGACGTCTTCGACATTTGGTCCGGCAGGGTGCGCCTCTTCAACGGCTACGGCCCTACAGAGGGCTCCGTCTTTGCAACCATACACGAGTGGACAGAATCGTCGTCGGCCAAGCACCCCCCTGCCACCATCGGTCGACCCGTGGGAGGTCACGTCTGGCTCGTCGAACCGGATTGCCCCTGGCGTCTGGCGCCGATCGGCACCGTAGGCGAGATGGTCCTCCAAGGCCCTACCGTTATGCGAGAGTACCTGGGCGACCCCGAAAAGACACAGGAAATCATATTCGACACTCACCCGGAATGGGCGCCGAAAAGGGGCGTCCCCGGATGGGATCGATTCATGAGGATGGGCGACCTGGGCTTCTACCACCCCGACGGGACGATTGAGTTTTCTACCAGGAAGGATACGCAGGTCAAGATTCGCGGCTTGCGCGTCGAGCTCGACGAGATTAAACATCGTGTCCAGGAGAGCCTCCCTGGTGTCCGACAGGTTGTCATCGACCTTTATGAGGGAGGTGGCGCTCCGGCACTCGTGGCATATTTCTGCTACAACGACGAGCAACGGCAAAACAAGTCCGACGCTGACGATATATTCCTGACTATTGATGACAAGCTAAAGAATGAAGTTTTGCAGCTCAAGAGCAAGCTCGGCGTCCATCTCCCGCACTACTCCGTCCCGACGCTGTACATACCCTGCGCCTACATGCCGGTCAACACCTCCCAGAAGCTAGACAGAAACTCGCTCAAGCATCTGGCCGCCGCCCTCCCGGCAGACCGTCTCTCCTCCTACGCCCTCGCCGGCGCTGACAAGCGTCCCCCGGAGACGGACATGGAGCGCCGCATGCAGCAGCTCTGGGCTGAGATACTAAACCTTCCTCCCGGGTCCATCGGCCGCGACGATAGCTTCCTGGCCGTCGGCGGTGATTCCATCTCGGCCATTTACCTTGCCACTGCCGCCAGGGAGCAGGGCATCGAGGTGCTCGTAAAGGACGTGTTTGATGACCCCCGTTTGCTGGCGGTTGCCTCGGCAGCTACTCCGATCGAAAAGGGGTCATCTGCCCTCCTCCACTCCAGCCTCACGCCATTCGAACTACTCGACGAGAAGATCAAGGAGGCGGTTGTCGGAGATGGATTGCGGACAGTATGCGACCTTAGTCCCAACCAGGTCATCGAGGACGCCATCCCCGTAACTTCTCTCCAGGAGGGTCTGATGGCGCTGTCCGCCAAGCAGCCCGGGTCCTACATTGGCAAGTGGATTTACAAAATGGCCGAGCATGTCGACGTGCACGACTTTAAAGCTGCGTGGAACCGCACAGTCGATATGTGCGAGATGCTACGAAGCAGAATCGTCCGCGTCGACGGCGCCACCGTCCAAGTCTTTGTCAAGGACGACGTGTGCTGGGAACATGTCGACGACGACGTTAGCTTGGAGACGTTCCTCGATCATGTAGGCTCCATCAGCATGACCATAGGCTCGCGCCTGGCACGGTATGCCATTACTAGAGAGGCAAACGGTGACCGTCACTTTATCTTTGTGGCTCACCACGCCATCTACGACGGTTGGACCATGCGCCTCTTCCTCTCAACCCTGGTGAGCAACTACAATAGGACAATCGGAGTAAACCTCCAGCCATTTGGCCGCTTCATAAGATATATCCAAAACATTGACGTCGAGGCCGCCGACGAGTACTGGCTCGACCAGCTTCAAGGCGCCAGACGCGCAAACTATCCGTCCACCACCATCAAATCCCACACCCCCGGCGTCACAAGCGTCATGAACAAGGTCGTCGAGGTTCCCACCCACATCTCAACCTCCATCACAAAAGCTTCGGTCGCCCGGGCAGCTTGGGCCATGGTGTTGGCCCGCTACAGCGACACGGACGACATCACCTTCGGCACCTCCGTGTCCGGTCGGCAGGCCCCCGTTCCCGGCCTAGGTGAGATTGCCGGACCCGTGGTGGCAACGGTACCCGTCCGAGTGAGGCTCGACCACAGCCAGACCGTGTCTGCTTACCTCGAGGCCATACAATCGCAGGCCAGCGGTATGATTGCCTACGAGCAGTACGGCATCCAGAATATCGGCAAGCTAAGCAGAGAAATCAAAGAAGCCGTCGATTTTACCTCCCTGCTCGTCGTCCAGCCGTTCCAGAAGATGGGCGAGATGGGCGCCGAGTCGGAGACGCTCCTGATGCCTGCCGACGACGTGCAGCGACAAGGGTCTAGCTTGGAGGGCTACTTTTCTTTCCCTCTTGTCCTGCAGACTTTCATCTCGGATGACGATATTCTCCTCAACTTGACGTACGACTCTGCTCTCCTCGGTGAGAGGCAGATGGACGCTCTCCTCAACCAGGTTGAGAACGTCGTGCGCAGTCTTCTTACCAACACTGATAAGAAACTGGGTGACATCACAATTGCTGGGGATTGGGACCTGGAGCAAGCCATCAGGTCAAACTCTGAAACCCCTGAAATTCTAAGAATCACGTTCCATGACATGGTAGCGGAGCAGGCCAGGGCCTCGCCCAAGTCCATTGCTGTCCGGGCATGGGACGCCGTTCTTACGTACGAGGAACTTGATTCCTCCGCCGACATGCTGTCATCGCACCTCGTGAACGTATATGGCGTCAAACGCGGGGACCTCGTTCATGTGTGTTTCGAAAAGTCGGCCTGGTACTTTGTCTCCATACTTGCCATTAACAAGGCCGGCGGTGCCTGGGTACCCCTCGACCCCTCCCACCCAGAGGCTCGCCTCCGACAAGTCTGCAGCCAGACGGAAGCCACCCTCGCGTTGACTTCGTCTAAGCAGGCTTCTCTCTGCAAAGGACTCCTCAATCATGTTGTCGAGGTTACGCCCGACCTGCTCAAACAGCTCGCCAGAGATGACACGGTCGGCAAAAAGGGGCCAAATGTTCAAGTCGTCCCCGACGACGCCATCTACGTATTATTCACCTCCGGATCAACCGGCGTGCCCAAGGGTCTCGTCATGGAACACGGAGCCGTGTGCACATCGCAGAGGGCCATCGCGACGAGACTAGGTCTCACCTCTAATGTCAACATGCTGCAATTCGCCGCGTTCGTCTTTGACCTCTCGATTGGCGAAATTATCGGTCCGTTAACGCACGGCGCCACCATCTCCGTGCCGTCCGAGGAGGACCGCATGACCGGCCTCCCTGAATTCATCACAAGAAACAAGGTTAGCTGGGCCTATCTCACTCCTGCTTTCGCCCGCACCTTGGACCCCTCGTCGGTGCCAACGCTCGAGCTCCTGCTTCTCGCCGGCGAGGCGGTTGGTCGCGAGGTGTTTAACAAATGGTTCGGCAAGCTGCGGCTGGTCAACGGCTGGGGTCCCGCCGAGACGTGCTGCTTCTCGACTCTCCACGAGTGGAAGTCAGCCGATGAGTCTCCCTTGACGATTGGTCGGCCCGTCGGCTCGTCATGTTGGGTTGTTGAACAGGACGACCCGCACCGGCTGGCCCCTATAGGCACCGTCGGGGAGGTCGTCCTGCAGGGCCCTACGCTTCTCCGGGAGTACCTAGCCGACCCCGACCGGACGAAGGCCTCGACGCTCGTCAACCTGCCAGACTGGGCTCCTGATCGCGGCGACAGCTCCCGTTGGAGCCGCTTCTACCTCTCCGGTGATCTCTGCTTCTACAACTCGGACGGTCTGCTCGAGTTCTCCAGCCGTAAGGATACCCAGGTCAAGATCCGAGGTCTTCGCGTCGAGCTGGGCGAAGTCGAGCACCAGATCGAGCGTCACCTCCTTATTGCTCGCCAGGTCGTCGTCGACGTGTTCAAGGGCGAGAATGGTACGAATCTCGTAGCTTATTTCTGCCTCGGTGACTATAATAGAACAGTTGGCAAGTCTGGTGATGACATGTTTATGCATCTCGACGCAGACATCGGTAAAGAGGTGTCTGCCATGGTGGGAAAGCTGAGCGTCATCTTACCCGGGTACATGATTCCTTCACTCTTCATCCCTTGCAGATACATGCCCTTCATCACGTCCACCAAACTCGACAGGGGCACCCTCCGCGCGGAAACCCTCAAGCTGCCGCAAGACTCCCTCAATGAATACGCCCTCGTCAGCGGCGAGAAGAGACCTCCCGAGACGGCCATGGAAAGACGGATGCTGTCTATCTGGGCCGACCTCCTGCGTCTCCCCGCCGACAGCATCGGCCGCGACGACAGCTTCCTCCGCATAGGCGGCGACTCCATTACCGCCATCCAGCTCGTCGCCACTCTGCGCGAGAACGGCCTCGCCGTCGCCGTCAAGGACATCTTTGACGACCCGCGCCTCTCGGCCGTAGCTGAGAAGACGACGGAAGCGCAGACGGATGCCGACTCAACGGTTGAACCGTTTTCGCTGCTCGACGTGTCCCCTGACGACGTCGAGGCAGCGCTACGTGAGAGAGGTGCCATGGCCCCTTATCAATACGTCGAGGATGCTTTCCCCTGCACGTCCCTTCAGGAAGGTCTGATGGCTCTCTCCACCAAACAGCCGGGCTCGTATATTGCGCGCTACGCCTACAAGCTGTCCGGTAACCTCGACGTAGCCAGGTTCAAGGCCGCGTGGGAGAAAACGCTAGATCTCTGCGCCAACCTCCGCACCCGCATCGTGCTCGTCCGGGACAGATGCATCCAAGCCGTTGTCTCCGACGACGTCGAGTGGGACCATCATGACGGGAATCTCGTCGACTACCTCAACTACGCAAAGACATTCGAGATGACGTACAGTTCTCGCCTCAACAGGTACGCCTTAATTACCGAGACGTCGTCAGGAGAAACGTATTTCGCCTGGATCACCCACCATGCCATTTACGACGGCTGGACCCTGCGTCTGCTCATGGGCACTCTATACTCTGCGTACACCGACCAGACCTTTACCCTGAGGCCGTACGCCAAGTTTATCCGGCACGTCACGGAAATCGACATCGCGGCCGCAAAGCTCTTCTGGTCCGAGCAGCTATCCGGGGCGAAACGGGCTGGCTTTCCCACCACCTCATCCTCCTCATCAGACAAGGTCAAGACCAGCGTCATGGTAAAGAGGCTCGAGTTCCCGCGCTGCACAAACTCTTCCATCACCAAGGCCACCGTCTTGCGCGCGGCGTGGTCCATTGTCCTCGCGCAGTACTCTGATTCATCAGACGACATAACGTTCGGCACCACCGTCTCCGGCAGACACGCGGCCGTGCCCGGTCTCACAGAGATGCCGGGTCCAATGGTAGCCACCGTCCCTGTTAGAATCAAGCTCGACGGGGAAACCTCTATAGACGACTTTCTCGAGGGTGTACAGAAGCAGGCATCGGACATGATTGCGTTTGAGCAGTACGGGATGCAAAACATCAGCAAGCTCAGCCCTGAAATTCAAGACGCGTGCGATTTCTCTTCGCTCCTCGTCATACAGCCGTTCCAAGCCATGTTTGCTGATAACGATGACAACCCCGGCGAGCAGTTCCTGCTAGGCGTCGATGACAAAATCAGCCCCCACGAGGTCATGGAAGGATACTTTAGCTACCCGCTGGTCGTCCAAGGCCATATCGCCGACACCCACGTCGACCTGCAGCTCATCCACGACACCGCCGTCCTCAGCCGGGCACAGATGGAGGCTCTCAGCCATCAATTCCAGCACATCGTGACCCAGCTACTTCAACCAAGACGCACCACCTTAAACAACATTCAAGTTGCCGCAGAATGGGATCTGGAGCAGAATAAGCTCTTCAACCGTGATGCTGTGCCCGACGTTATGAGCACCACGTTCCATGCGATGGTTGCCGAGCAGGCTGGACGCCGACCTGATGCCTTGGCCGTGCGTGCCCACGACGGATCCATGACATATGGTCAACTCGACGAGGCCGCCAATAAACTAAGCCATCTCCTCATCGAGAGGCACGACGTCAAGATCGGCGACCTCGTCCACTGCTGCTTCGAAAAGTCGCTCTGGAACTTTGTGGCGATTCTTGCCGTGAACAAGGCTGGCGGTGCCTGGGTTCCCCTCGACCCTAAACACCCAGAGCAGCGTCTAAAACAGCTCATTTCTCAGACAAAAGCTACTCTCGCTTTAGTCTCGGCCGCCACTATGGAAATAATATCTCCTTTGATCACTCACGTCCTGGAAGTCTCCGCCTCCACGTACAGACAGCTCGACGACACTGCCAGTCGTTCATCCGATCCCCCTATCGTCAATGTCTCGCCGCGGGATCCAGCCTACGTGCTATTCACCTCCGGAAGCACAGGTACACCAAAAGGTCTCGTCATGGAACACGGCTCCGTCTGCACCTCGCAGGCCGCCATCGCCAAGCGCCTAGGCCTGAATCCCTCCGTCAACATGCTGCAGTTTGCCGCCTTCGTCTTTGACCTTTCCATCGGCGAGATCGTCGGACCCCTGATCGCGGGCGCGACCATCTGCGTCCCCTCGGAGCACCAACGCGTAAACGACCTGGTTGCTTATATGAACGAGGCCGACGTCACCTGGGCGTATCTCACCCCTTCGTTCGCTCGCACACTTGCAGTCGAAAGTCTCCCCAAGCTTGAGCTCCTACTGGTCTGCGGCGAGGCACTGGGTCGCGACGTATTTGACCGTTTTGTCGGGAGGCTCCGGTTCGTCAACGGCTGGGGTCCCGCCGAGACGTGCTGTTTCTCGACCCTTCACGAGTACACCTCGGCCGAGGAATCTCCCCTGACCGTCGGCAAGCCCGTGGGAGGCTTCTGCTGGATCGTCGACGCCGAGAACCCCGACCGTCTCGCACCGCTCGGCACGGTCGGCGAGGTCGTCATTCAGGGGCCCACGCTCCTCCGCGAGTACCTGGCCGATCCGGACCGAACCGCCAAGTCCATCGTGTCCGACCTGCCCCCGTGGGCGCCGATGAGGACCGACGGGAACTGGAGCCGGCTTTACAAGTCGGGCGATCTTTGCAGCTGGAACCCGGATGACGGGACCGTCGAGTTTGTGAGCCGCAAGGACAGCCAGGTCAAGATTCGCGGTTTACGTGTAGAGCTGTCCGAAGTTGAGCACCACGTCCGCAAGCATCTAACCGGTGTGGCCCAAGTAGCTGTCGACTTGTACAAGAGTGACACATCATCATCTTCGTCACTCGTATGCTATTTTTCATTCACCTACGACAATCAACTCACTGCATCCACCAGCGAAATGTTTACCCCCCTCGACGCACAGCTGCAGGCAAAACTTGTCGAAATGGTCGGGCAGCTGTCTACTGTCCTGCCGGACTACATGATTCCCACTCTGTACATCCCGTGCGCTTACATGCCCGTCATCACCTCGACCAAGCTGGACCGCAACGCGTTGAGGGCAGGGCTCGACAAGCTGCCGCGGAGCAGATTCGCCGAGTACTCCCTGTCCAGCAGCGAGAAGAAGCGGTCTCCAAACACCACGATGGAGATCCTCCTGCAGTCCATCTGGGCGAAGCTGCTGAACATTGACGACATGGCAGCTATTGGCAAGGATGATGCTTTCCTCCGAATCGGCGGCGACTCGATCCTGGCTATCCAGCTGGTATCCCTTGCTCGCGAGAGAGGAGTCGACTTCACCGTGAAAGACGTATTCGACGATTCACGGCTTCACGTCCTCGCTTCCAAGGCGAGGGAGGATGTCGGTCAAGAGGACGTAGATCTCCACGTCGAGCCATTCAGCCTCCTGACACAATCACAGCGCGAAGCCGTCACCAGCGAGTCCACCTGGGAAAAATGCAATCTCGAGCCCGGGCAGGAAATCGAAGATGCCTACCCCGTTACTTCCATCCAGGAAGGCATGATTGCCCTGGCTGAGAAGCAGCCCGGTTCTCACGTCGCCAAGTACGTCTACAAGCTGTCCGACTTTGTTGATGTCCATAGGTTCAAGACTGCCTGGGAGCGAACGGTCGAGCTGTGCACCAACCTGCGCACCCGAATCATCCAGGTCCATGGCGTGTCGCTCCAGGTACATGTCAGGGGCGATATCGCATGGGAGGACACGAGCGGCGCCAACGTTGCTTCATTCATAAAGGGCGCGTCGCATGTGCAGATGGGCTACGGCAGCCACCTCAACCGGTACGGAATTATCGAAGAAGACGGAAACAAGTACTTTGTCTGGGTGGTCCATCACTCCGTGTACGACGGGTGGTCCTCGCAGCTCATCCTCCGCACCCTCTTCCTAGCCTACGGCGGCAATGCTGGAGAGGATGAGTCCAGGTTAACCCCTTATTCGGGATTCATCAAGTATACCATAAGCGTCCGGAAAGAGGACTGCGAAGCGTACTGGAGCGAGCATCTCCGGGGCGCCAAACGGGCTGGCTGGCCCTCTACTGCGACAAGGGGCAAGAAGACGACGACAACACGGATGACGGTTCGCAGAATCGACTTTTCTAAAACGACAAACAGCTCCATCACAAAAGCTACCGTCCTCCGCGCCGCCTGGGCCGTCGTCCTCGCCCGCTACTGCGAGACGCGAGACATCACCTTTGGCACGTCCATCTCGGGTCGTCAGGCGCCCGTGCCCAACCTCGTAGACATGCCCGGCCCTGCCATAGCCACGATACCCATCCGTGTCCGACTCGACGACGACAACATGACCATCTCCCAGTACCTAAAACAAATCCAAGACCAGGCCCTGGAGATGATCCCTTACGAGCAATACGGGCTGCAAAACATGGCCAAGCTGGGCCAAGAGGCCGCAGAGGCTGTCGACTTCTCCAGCCTGCTCGTCGTCCAGCCCGCCTCGCAGCTGGCCAGCATCGCCGGCGACGCCCACTCCATACTGGCCCTCGACGACGACAAGTTTAGCGCCGAGGACTTTATGCAGGACTACTTCACCTACCCCCTCGTCATCCAGGGCCGCGTGTCCGACGACTCTGTTGAAGTGATTCACATCTACGACCGCAACGTCCTCGACGATTCTGCCGTTGAGGTCCTCTCGAATCAGTACGAGCACGTCGTGCAGCAGCTGCTCGCCGAGAGCGACGAGCCCCTTTCTACCGTCTCCGTTGCCGGAAAATGGGATCTTGAAAAAGCGCTGGAGTGGAACAGCTACCACAAGACCGAGGCTGTTCACGACACGTTCCACGCTCAGTTCGAGAGGCAGGCTGCTCTGCGGCCGGATAAGCTCGCGGTCAAGGGGTGGGATCGCGAAATGACATACCTCGAGCTCGACCAGGCCGCCAACCGTCTTGCGCACCACCTCGTCGACTCGCGCGGCGTATCCGTCGGCGACTTTGTCCACGTCTGTTTCGAAAAGTCGTCGTGGTTCATTGTCGCGATCCTTGCCGTCAATAAGGCTGGCGCCTGCTGGGTGCCCCTTGACCCCTCGCATCCGGCCTCGCGCAAGGAGCAAATCACCACCCAGACCAAGGCCAAGGTGGCGCTGACCTCGGCTGCCAGCTCTAACATGCTGGATGGTCTCGTTCCCACAATCGTAGCTGTCAATGAGAAGCTCGATGAGGAGCTAAAGACCATCATGTGTGCTAGGGATGGTGATGGCGGTCCTTCCGTCGCCGTCACCCCTCGACACTCCTGCTACACCCTCTTCACCTCCGGCAGCACCGGCGTGCCCAAGGGCTTCGTCATCGAGCACGGCTCCCTCTGCACATCCCAGAACAACATCTGGAAGAGGTGCGGCATGAAGGAAGACGCCCGGGTCCTGCAGTTTGCCTCGTACGTCTTTGACATGTCCATCGGCGAAATCGCGAGTGCCCTAACTTACGGCGCCACGCTCTTCGTCCCGTCCGAGGACCAGAGGATATACAATATCGTCGAGTTTATAAGACACAACGACATTAACTGGATCTTTGCCACTCCCGCTTTTGTACGTACCCTCAACCCCGACGAGCTACCTTCCGTCGAGTTCGTCCTTCTCGCCGGTGAAGCCGTCACCCAGGACATTCTCGACGCCTGGCTCGGCCACGCCCGCGTCGTCAACGCCTGGGGTCCCGCAGAGATTGTCTTTTCCTCCACCCTCCACGAGTACCTCTCAGACAAAAAGGAAAACCCTGCCACGATTGGTTCCCCCGTCGGCGGCAACGTCTGGATCGTCGACCCAGACGACTACACCAAGCTGGCGCCGATCGGCACCGTCGGCGAGGCCGTCATACAAGGTCCCACCATCCTCCGCGAGTACCTCTCCGACCCGGCCAAGACGGCCGAGACCGTCATAACAAAACTGCCCGGGTGGGCGCCTCGGCGCGACGAGCCGGGCTGGGACCGCATGTACAAGTCGGGCGACCTGGTCTACTACAACACCTCGGACGGCACCATTGTCTTTTCTTCCCGCAAGGACACACAGGTCAAGATACGCGGCCTCCGCGTCGAGCTTGGCGAGGTCGAGCACCATGTTCGTAGGGGGCTGCCGGGGGTCAAGCAGGTTGTCGTCGACGTCCTCCGTTCCGATGCCGGGACCACCAACCTCGTCGCCTACTTCAGCTACCACAGCAGCAATAACACGTTGCTCCCGGAAGAGAGTCACAGCAGCTGCTTCCTCGAGCCTACTTCCGAGATGCAGCAAGACGTGGCATCCATGGTCGGCCAGCTGCGCGTTTCGTTGCCGCAGTACATGATCCCGACTCTGTTTATCCCCTGCCCTCACATGCCTACGATGGCGTCGTCGACCAAGATTGACCGCAGCAGACTCAGGGATTGGACCGCCGAGCTCTCGCCCGGAGACCGTTCGAGATACTCCCTGGCCAATTCCACGAAACGCGCCCTGCAGACCACCATGGAGCACCGTCTCCGATCAATCTGGGCCAAAATTCTACGCTTGTCCGTCGATGACATTGGTCGCGACGACAGCTTCCTGAGCGTCGGCGGCGACTCCATCACCGCGATTCAGTTCGTGGCAACGGCCCGCGACGGCGGGATAGACATCAACGTCATACATCTCTTTGATGACCCTCGCCTCTTTGCCGTTGCGTCCAAGTGCACCACTGAGAGCCAAGGCCGGATCGTGGAAGAGACTACTACCCCTGACCCCTTTTCCTTGCTAGACGAGGAGCGTCGCGGCATCGTCCAAAGCGACGCCACGCGAGACAGGTGCAATCTCTCCGAGGACCAGTCCATCGAGGATGCGTACCCGTGCACGTCGCTCCAGTCCGGCCTCGTCGCCGTCACCGCCAAGCAACCCGGCGCCTACATCGTCAAGCACGTGTACAGGCTGCCGAGATCCGTAAACCTCGACTTGTTCAAAGACGCCTGGAAGGAGACCGTCCGTCTCTGCTATAACATGCGTACCCGCATTCTAAACGTCTCTGGCCAGTCCGTTCAGGTCATCATTGATGGCGACTTTACTTGGGACGATGTCTCGGGCATGGATGTAGAGTCCTACCTGGCCAGTAGCCGCAGCTTCGACATGGGATACGGTGCTCGTCTAAGCCGCTATGCGATGCTTGAACAAGATGATGGTGAAATCTTCTTTGTCCAGATCAACCACCATGCCATATTTGATGGTTGGACCATGGGTCTCATCATCAATACCCTTCAGCGTGTGTATCACGACATGGAGCCCGCTCCCCTCGAGCCGTATTCCCGCTTCATCCAGCACGTCATGAGCCTTGATCAGGACGTCGCTGCGTCGTATTGGAGGACTCAGCTCGACAAGGCTAAACCTGCTTCTTTCCCACCGCCGCGCACCTCCACCACGGAGACCAACACCCAGCAGGAGACTGCAGCTCGAACCATGATCAAAAAGATTCAATGGCCCGAGACCTCCTCTCTCGAGCAATCCATCACCAAGGCCTCCATCGTCCGCGCCGCCTGGGCCCTCGTCCTCGCCAGGTACTCTGAAACAGACGACATTACCTTCGGCACCACCGTATCCGGCCGCACCGCTCCGGTCTCCGGCCTCGAGAGAATGGCCGGACCAGCCCTCGCCACCGTCCCCGTCCGCGTCCACGTTGATCCCGCCCAGTCGATCCTCCGCTTCCTGCGTGGCGTCCAGTCTCAGGCCTTTGATATGACCTCGCATGAGCAATATGGTCTCCAGAACATTGCCAAGCTGAGCCGGGATGCCAAGGAGGCGTGCGACTTTACCAGCCTGTTCATCGCCCAGCCTGGTAGTAACAATGTGGAGACCAAGGACGAGGCGCTGCTGACGGTGGCTACCGACAAGCTGCGTGACGCCATGGATGGCTACTTCAACTACCCTCTCGTGGTCGAGGGCGTCATACTCGATGACTCGATCGACTTGACCCTCGTCTACGACCCATCCGTCGTACCAGATGACCGCCTCGAGGCGCTGTCCAACCACCTCGAGTCGGTCATCACGCAGCTCCTGCGAGCCCCTGAAAATCCCATCAGAGACATTACCATTGCGGGCTCGTGGGACGTTGCCCGCATAACCGCCTGGAACAGCATCCGCGAGCCAACGCTGGTAGACGCCTGCCTGCACGACCTAGTTTCGGAGCAGGCTCGCAGGACGCCGGATCTCGAGGCCATATTCACCACCTCACGGAGCGTCACGTACAGCGAGATGGAGAGCCTATCTGATAGACTCGCCAGCTACCTCGTTTCTCTCGGTGTCGCGGAGCAGACGCCGGTTCTAATCTGTCTCGAAAAGAGCGAATGGGCCGTCATTGCCATACTTGGTGTTCTCAAGGCAGGGGGTTTCTTCGTTCCTCTAGACCCGGCTCATCCTCTTGCTCGTCGCCGGGAAATCTGCTCCCAAGTTGGTGCCAGATTCATCATAGCGTCGCCTTCTACTGCATCCGAGTTTTCAGGACTCATTCCTAATATCATTGAACTTGACGATGCGACTTTTGCCAATATGCCCGAACCTTCCGACTCGCTCACCGGCCCCTCGAGAAGAAGAACTACCACAACCGGCAACAGCACTGCTTACATACTCTTCTCCTCGGGCAGCACCGGTAAACCAAAGGGCATCATAGTCTCCCACGCCGCCATCTGCACCAGCACCGCAGGCCAGGCGCCCCTTTTCCTCGTCGACCACGATGAGCCGCCCCGCTTCCTGCAGTTTGCCAGCTTCGTCTTCGACGCCAGTGTCTTTGAGATTTTCGTCCCCCTCCTCGTCGGCGGCGCCGTCTGCGTCCCGACGCAGAGCGAGCGCCTCGAGAAGACGGCCAGCTTCATGACGCGGTCACGCACCAACGTGGCCATGCTGTCGCCTTCCTTTGCCCGCACCATGACTCCCGACCAGGTGCCTTCCCTCGAGGTCCTCATGCTCATTGGCGAGGCGCCCGGCATGGACGTCGTGGAAACCTGGTTCGGCCACGTCCGTCTCCTCAACGGATACGGACCTACCGAGACGTGCGTCATCTCCTCTTCGCACACCATCGAGAACAAGACGACCGCGCCGATCAACATTGGCCGATCTATCTCCCACACAGCCTGGGTCGTTGAACCAGATGACCATGACAAGCTGGCACCGGTTGGTTGCATCGGCGAACTCCTGATTCAGGGTCACGCCCTAGCCAGGGGGTACCTCGACGACGAAGAGCGCACCAGCTCTTCTTTCATCACGCAACCACCTTCTTGGGCGCCCGCCGCCCTGTCGCATCTACCCCCGCGCTTGTACAAGACCGGAGACTTGGTGAGCTATAACGCCGACGGCACACTAGACTACCATGGCAGACGGGACACGCAGGTCAAGATTCGCGGCCAGCGTGTCGAGCTTGGCGAAGTCGAGGACCATATCAACAGAACCGCGTCCGAGATTGAGTGTGCGGCTGCCGACGTGCTGAATCTTCATGAAAACGAGAACCGCCAGGTGCTCGTGGCCTTTGTTCAGCTGAAGCAGCAGAGGCATCATCATGATGATAATAGGCAGTCAAACTCCGAGTCCGGTCCGTTCCTCACCCTTGATCAAAAGTTGCAGCAGTACTTGCGCTCCGTCGTTGACCAGCTAAAGAAGACTTTACCTCGATACATGGTTCCCGCCGTCATCCTGCCCGTCAAGCAGATGCCCTTTATGGGCGCGTCAATGAAGCTCGACAGGAGAAGCCTACGCGAAACGACTACCAGCCTCACCTCTTCCCAGCTGGCCTCCTTTTCTCTCGGCAGCAGCAGCATCATAAAGTCCCCTCCCACAACCGACGTTGAACTCCAGCTCCGTCAGCTCTGGGCCGACATACTTCATCTTGAAGTTGAGGACATTGGCAAACACGACGAGTTTCTGCAGATTGGTGGCGACTCGCTCACTGCCATCGAACTCGCGTCCAAGGCCCAGCAGCAAGGACTGTTCTTGACGGTACCCAGCATATTCCGTGACTCGAGCCTCGCCGCCATGGCCCTCTCTACTGTTTCCAGCAGCACCGCATACCGCTCTCTCGACGTCAAGCCGTTTGAGCTGGTCTCGCCTGGGGACGTTGAGGATGTCGCATCGGAGCTCCAACGCCTCGGGGCCATCGCGGATACCAGCGATCTGGAAGACATCTTCCCCACGCACATTGCCCAAGATGCATTCATGGCGAGCACCGTCAAGTACCCCGGCACCCTCGTGGCCAAGCGCGTGTTCCGCCTGCCTCGACGCGTCAACGTCGATCGGTTCAAGGCCGCCTGGGACAAGGTCCTCGACCACTTTCCCAACCTCCGCACCCGCATCGTTATTAACCCAGATGGGCGAGCAATGCAGGCTGTGCTCAGGAAGAGACCTGGCTGGGACGACGCCGCCCGCATGACGGTCCGCGAGTTTGTCAAGTCTCGCTGGGACATGAACATGGTCTACGGCACACGTCTATCGCGCCACGCCCTTGTCCAAGACGGAGACGAGAACCTGTTTGTCTGGATCCATCACCACGCCGTCGTCGACGGGTGGACCCTTGGTCTCATCCTCAATGCCCTTCATCAGTTCTACCACCACGGAGACGAGGCGCCGCCGGTTCATCTCAACCCCTTTTCCGGCTTCGTCAAGTTCTCCCGGAGCATCGATGCCGAGGCCGCAGGCACGTTTTGGAGAAACCTCCTTGACGGTGCCAAGCATACCACATGGCCTCCTGTGCCTCCCCCCGGCACACCTTATCGCGGTGTCACCGATGTTCGCTCGCGCAAGGTCCAGATGCCTGCTTCGCTCTCGACCACCTCGATGACATTTGCGACCATCATGACTGGTGCTTGGGCTCTCGCTCTCGCCATGAATGACGACAGTGACGACGTCTGCTTCACTCATACTTCATCCGGCCGTCAAGCCGCGCTCCAGGGTCTCGAGACGGTCCCCGGCCTCGCCACCGCCCGTGTCCCCGTCCGCGTCCGCATAGACAAGTCCCAGACCATCCACGACTTCCTCTCCGGGATCCAGCAGCAAGCTTCCGAAGCCGTCACCCACGAGCACTTTGGCGTCGCCAACATCGCCAAGCTGCTGCCCGAGGTCGCCGACGCCGTCATGGCGCCCACGAGCCTGCTCGCCTTGCAGCCTGCCAACCAGCGCGGCGCCGAGGGCGGTCCGGCGTCCGATGCCATACTCTTGCGTGCCGAGGACAAGTTTTCGACGGCCGACATGGTCGACGGCTTCCACAGCGCTCCCCTCAACACGCATTGCTTCCTGGGCGAGGACAACATCGACATACACTCAAGCTTCAACACCAGAGTTGTCAGCGCTGCCAAGGTGGAGGCCTTTTACGATCAGCTCCAGTGTCTCATTCTGCATCTCGCTTCTAAACCGCATGAGCCTGTGCAGAGCGCCTTTGCCGCTTAAGAGCTTGACTATACTGTATAGCGCAACTAGATTTGCTATATTCATTTTCATTTCTCGTACAATTTAGATAGTTTTTTATCAATCCATACATTAGCTAGCTTTCAAAAGTTACATCTGTTTCCTCTCCTAGGTCTACATTTAGACCTCCACGTAAATTGATGCGGTGTCACAACTAATTATGCATGCATTTTCTTGTCATATTAGATGTATTTGAATTTGATATAGTTTAACGTACTGACGAGCTACTTCTCTAGATATTAAGCAATTCATCCCTGCACCGTAGAGATGGGGAACAAAACACATATTGATTGAGGGTTCATTCACTGCGATACATGTTCTGCACCGCCAGGGGACATCTAATATATAGACACGTGTGTGTATGTATTTCAATGCATCTAGTCTACTGCAAAATTAATCCAAAATTATATACCCCTTGCATCCCATCTCTTAGCCCGCGGCAATCCTCCCCCACAGCCGTCTGTGCCCCCGCACTTCCATCGAAACCAATTAAATCCACCCAGCGACACTTAAGACCCCCCTCTCAAAACAGTTCCTCCTAATTCCTTAGTTGACGTCATTGTGCTTGACCAAGCAGAGCACCCAGCCAAAGTCAACGCTGTTGGTGCTGACCAGAGCCGGCTCGTTGACCAAGAATGCGTTGCTGCCCGTCTGGGTGCCAAACTCGTCCTTGTACCGGCGGCACTCGACGTGCTCGACGTTGACGGCGTTGTCGCCGGGGAAGGGGACGTTGTTGACCGTCACCTTTTCCAGCTCGAAGCCGGTGATGGTCATGTCAAAGGTCGTGAGCTTGCCGAACGGGATCTCGACGGGGGTCCTCCTCTGGTCGTCGCCGCTGACGGGGTCGTGGACGGCGATGACGTTGGCGACGGCGTGGGGGCCGTTGCGAGCCGAGATGATGGGGCTGGCCGCGGCGGTGGCGGCGAAGAGGGCGGCGGCAGAGGCGAAGATGGTGAACTTCATGGTTGCGGTTGTTTTGTAGTTGTGGGAAAGGATGTGTTTGTTGTAGTGTTTTGTAGTGGTGGTGTTCTAGTAGTGTTCTAGTAGTGTGATGATGATGATGATGATGATGATGATTGTTCTGTCTGCTCAAAAATTCATCTCAACTGCGCGAACAAGATGCTCTTATATATCCCTTTTTCCTCTCACATTGGCATACATCATCAGGTCCGTAAAGTGGCCATTTTCTTTTCTTGTTTCTCAATACGCAGCTTACTTCGTATTCCGACGCCGATCCCCAACCGTCCTGAGCCAACAGTTGGCCCGGGGAGATGGGGCGGGGAACGTACAACCAGACAGTGCACCAAAACTCTTTCCTAAAAAAGAAAAATCACAGCCTGGTGAACGCTATGGTGCACTGCCCTGAACAACTCGAGCGGCACAGAAAGTTCAATACGAAACGTATGATTAAAGCTGGACGCCTTGATGGCATGGTTGTGGCGTTTTGCTATTGGGTTGGCCGGCGTTCTCGACTTGGGAAAAAAAAGTCCGCCCCGGCCAATCGAGCGCTAAAGCAAGAGGTAGTGCGGGAGCTCCAAAGTCTAAGACATGATCAGCCGGGGGTTCACTACGTACATGGATGCTATTGGTCGGACCCCTCCAAGAAACCCTTGTTTTGATCTAGTCTGCAGTGTGATCTAGTCTGCAATGTTGTTTGCCGAGCTCGAATGGATTGCCATTTTGTTTGCTTCTCGAGCTCGAATGCACTGCTATTTTGGTCTTATTTTTAGACACAGACGCTGTCCGTCCGTTATGTCTCATATCCAGTTAGAGATGGTTGGATTGCTACCAAAACTCCTTCTCTAGTGAACCGGGTCGGCAGGTGCAAAAATACACATATATTATTCGAATAATTGGCTAATTCTACATTATTGTCAAATTCCTTTACTCTTGCTCCCATGCATCAAAAGTACATACTCGTCTGACTGCTCTGTCCATAGATACACGGCGTCACCGTGCTCCCTTCACCGGCCCTCCGTGCTCACCGCATTGTAAGTGCTCTGCAATCCTTGTCGTGGTCGGATCCGAGCCCCTCACTCGTACGGAATACGAGCCTCCCTCCAATCATCTCGTCGCGCCAGCTGCAAGGTATTCGGAATTCCGTTGCAATCCATGTTCAAGGCCAGGATTTGCATGATTAGAAAGATCATTTTTCTTAAATAATACATCTTGACAAGCGTGAAATACGAAAACTTTCGAGTCTCCCATCTTTGTCATCCGAGATGCCCTTGTAACTTTTTTGCTTAGCCCCTTTGTAATCCGTACGTAGTCGAGATTGTCATCATAATGCTTGTGCGTCCGTGGTTGTGTACTCCGTACAGAGTAATCTATAGAGCCCATGTTACTGCTCAATGCCCACAGCTAATTCAGTAGGCATGCACCATAGTGAACTTCTTCTTCTTCCGAAGCCTCAATGGCCAAGACCGATTGCTCCGTATATGCAACGCAAAAACTTTCCTAATGGGTGTGCTAGGCCAATAGATTGCCCTGCGCATAAACCATGCCTTTACCCAAGTCATCCTTGAGCTGATGCCTGTACTTGCCGCGAAATCTCGCATCAAAGACGGCGAAAAGAAGAGATGCTCGAGAGCGCCTTGCCCGGCCACGAGAAGAGCGTGTTGCTCTCGCACGACGACCCAAGCGCCTGGTTATTCATCCAAGCCGGCTCCCAGTAGTACATGCCCACGCCGCCGCCAACGCCACCCACGATGCCGCCCACCCTCCGTATGAACTCCGTCTGCCCCTGCGGCGAAAAGGGTATGCTCCGCATATCGCCGGGAAAAGGCTGCGACGGGTTCGGGCAAGAGGTCGGCCAGTTTATCTCTGCGACGACAATCTCTTTCCCCCACGCGCCCGCCATGTTGGCCAGCGAGCTCTCGAGCGCCGCAAAGGTGGCCCCGGTGTCGTAAAAGGGGTAAAAGGAGACGCCCATCATGTCAAAGTCCGACGGGGAGAGCGGTCCCGCAGCGAGAACCGAGTCGTAGAACCACTTCTGCGTGTCCCATTTCCAGCCGTTGTCCAGGTGCACCATGATGCGCGGCTTCGGGCTCGCGGAGGAATCCTTGATGCCGTAGGCAGCCGAGTTGAGCAGCCGGGCGACGTCGTAGAACGAGCCGCCGCCGCCCGTCGTCGACCCGGTGGGGAACAGGAGCCCGGCCGTGATCTCGTTGCCGATGGAGATGATGGCGGGAGGCACGCCGGCAGCCTGGAACGCGTCCGAGACGTCGCGGGTGTAGTTGTACAGCGTCCACGACAGGTCGTCGATGCCCCGCGGCCAGCCGGACGGGATGGCTTGGTGCGCCGGGTCCGCCCACGTGTCGCTGAGGTGCAGCGTCAGGTATACGCTCAGCCCGGCCGCCTTGGCCCTCCGGGCGAGCTCGAGGTTGTAGTCGAGGTCGTACTCGCCGTTGGAAGGGTTCACCCACAGCCTCTGCCGGACCGAGTTGAAGCCGTTTGCCGCCAGGATGGTCTCCAGGGGGCGGACCTGGCCGTCGAGGTCCGTGTACCGGATGCCCGCTGCCTCTTCCACCAGGACGGACGACCAGTCGGCGCCGCGGTAGGTCAGCGCCCCGAGGGCCAACGACAAGTAGGTGCAGAAGTGAAGAAGGACGAAGGCGGCCATTCTCTAAGTTTCTAATGTTTGTTTCAATGAACGCTCACTTTGATTCCATGTCGTGATACTGCCGGTCCTCAATAAGTAGTCTTTTCCACGGACCCAAACGCTCCGTGACTACTAAAAGGGTTGACGCTACTCCCGGGCATTTTTCATATTTCCCCGAATTTTTACTCAACTTGACGATTGAATTCGTTTCCGATGAAACTTTGGTGCATATTTATCCTCCTCTAAAATTTACGCTCATAGATCCCCGATGATTGTGGCGGAGATGATGGCCATTCATCATGTCGGATGCGTTACCCTGTAGGTAGGCTTCATCTGATGCATATGATCACCGAAAACGTACATGTTTCATGATCTTAACGGCAGGATGTAATATACATTAATTCGAATCCGATAATATCTTTTAGTGCTGTATGAATATGTAGATAGAAGAATTGTTGGGTTGAATATAAATGATTGGATGACCCAAGTTTCACTTCAAGTATCCCAAGTCCATCTAATCAGCGCCAAGAAACCAAGACATAAAGAAATGGCATATTGTTCTCAAGTTACTACATCAATCATGTTAACCTGGCAGTCGATTATAAAAGCCCTCTCCATCTATCTAGAAAGTTTCGACATAAGGCCGAATGTCGATTTCCTGGGTAAAGGCAGAGCGGTGCTGCGTATGCAAATGCCAGTACGTCTCGGCAATCTAAAAAAAACAAAAACAAAAAAAAAAAACAATCAGTCTTCTGAGCTTGAATCTCATTTTTGCACTCGAATGCACAGAACATACCGCGTTGGGGTCAATCTTCCCGTCAGGCACCCCGCCGTTGACCTTGAGGCCCTCGAGGCGAGGAATGTCAATCACGCCGTCGATAATGGCGTGGGCCACGTGCACTCCCCTCGGCCCAAACTCGCGGGCCAGCGACTGTCCCAGGCCGCGCAGGGCAAACTTGCCGGCGGCAAAGGTTCCAAAGTTTGCCGAGCCCCTGACGGACGCGGTCGCGCCGGTGATTAAGAGACTTGGCGGGTGCGGCGACGTGTCTACCGCGCTCAGCAGCAGAGGCAAAGTTTCCTGCGCGAACCCAAAAAATGCTCGTCTGTAATGTGTTAGCACAATACGGAGTACTTGTACGTTTGTTGCATTATTATATTCATCCGCTCGAATACAACTTACACGGTGCCGTCTAGAGCGGAATCCAGGTCTTGAGCGCTTAGTTCCAAAAAGGGCTTGCGCGAGAAGCCGCCGTTGGCATTGTATATTGCCGCCGCGAGCTTGCTCTCCGGCAGGGCCTTTTTAATGGATTCAAAAGCTGCTTTCAACGATGCCGGGTCCGCGACGTCGGCGACGATGCCGATTGCGTTGCCTCCGTTCTTTTTGATTTCCGACACGACGTCCCTGAACGACTCCTCTCTCCGAGCCAGCAAAACGACAGAGTACGCCTTGGAGAACCTGATTGCCGTCGCTCGTCCTGCAGCGACGTGTTAGCTGTAGCTGCATGCCTAGCAGTCAAATGCCCTTACCTGTTCCAGCACCAACCCCAGCCACGATTGCATAATGCGATGTTGACATTTTGACGAGCTGCTCTTTTTACGCCGACACGGAGATGCGATATTGATTGATGTTGAGATTCAATTCCGTTGACTGTGGAAATGCAGTGACTTATACCTACGCTACAAAATGACGTTATCTAGTGCCAAAGTAACGAATCTCCCGCCGTGTTTCTACGTCCGCCCAATCCGACTTTGACGGAGGTTCGGAAGCTTGATTTACTAAGCTTGTTGTGTTGGAAATGGCTGTAACCCCGCATGATCGAATGCATGGAGAGCCCAGAGTATTATAAATCACTTGCATGTGCAAGATTGACGGCATTCTTCGGTGTCCGGTTTGTACGTATGCGTCATATTCACTAAAATCATTGCGGCGTCAAATCAACTTGTCGTTGAAGATGAATCGAATCTCTATGCATGATGCGTTAAATTCCTACACTATTGCATTGGGATTGATCCCCTTTCCGCTTTTCTGCTCTGCACCATTCTTAACCCCTCTTCACCCCGTTTGATCAATAAACGTAAACAAACTCGTCGTTTTTCCCATCAGTGAGATCCAGCTCGTTGCCGTCGGGCCGCAATGTCTCGTCGGCCTCTTCATTGGCGATATACCGGAGCTCCATGCTCAGGTCGTGCACCTTGGCCGGCTTGCCGTTCCGGACGCGCTTCCGTTCCTGCCGCCTGTTCAAAAACACCAAGTTGCCCAGCTGCAGGAGGATGAGGCCGATGAGCGCGCCGGTGATGCCCATGGTCTTGGTCAGCCCCGGCCTGTAGTACGGCGCATCCCTGGAGTTAAAGAGGAGCGGACCGATGATGTTGCCGCCCGAGACGCCAATGTTGAAGAGGGCCATGATGACCGACCTCTTGGTCGTGCCGGCAATGTTTGAAATCATCCACGACACGATGAGCGGGTTGCCGCCGAAGAGGAAGCCGAGCAGGTAGTAGGCGACCAGCAGAGGGGGAGGGTCGTCGCGCCCCAGCTGATGCAGCATGACGGCGCCCGCGAGGACGGGCAGCATGACGGCGGCGAGGAATCCCGACTTTACGCGGAACCGGTGGGCGAGGTAGGCGGACGGGAAGATGACGAGCAGCTGGACGGCGCCAAAGGGTATGTTGAGCAGCGAGGTGACGGCCTCGTCGTAGCCGAAGCCGGCGACGATGATGGGACCAAAGGTGTTGGTGACGATGGCGGTGACGTTGAGGCACAGGGCCATGGCGATGAATATCCACGTCTTGGGCTCGAGCACGGCCTCGAGCGCCTGAGGCCACCTGAAGACGCGGCTGCTCCCCGTGCCGGTCTGGTTGGCGCGGAGGCGCTCAACGGCCTGCAGCTTCTCCCGCTCCGTGAAGAATCGAGCCGAGGGAATAGCGTCTGCGAGGACCGCGTACACGACGGGTGCCGACAAGACGGTCAGCAGCCCGACAAAGATGAATAGGATCCTCCAGGACGCGATGGAGCCGTCGACCTGCCCAAGGCCGTACGACACGGCGGCGGCAAACATGGTCGCCGCCCCGTTGGTCCCGTACCAGCAGGCCACCCGCATGGGCTGCTCAGCCCGCCTGTACCACTGAGAAGTCATGATGGAGAAGAGCGGGAGGCACGCCGCCTCGAACAGCCCCAGCAGGAACCTCGTCGCCAGCAACCCGCCGTAGCTGCTGCACGCCGCCATGCACACCTGTGCGGACCCCCAGCCGAAGACGAGGGTCGTCATGAGCAGGCGGTGCGGCACCTTGACCATGAGCCACGAGGAAAACGGCAGCCAGACGAGCTGCGCTATGGCCGCGATGGAGCTCACCATGGAGTACTCGTTTCCCGAGAGGTTGCAGTCCTCCCTCAGGCCCCAGACTGCGCCGTAGCCGAGGACCGACTTGTCGAGGATCTGGAGGAAGTAGACCCAGACCAGCACCGAGAGGATGTGCTTGTCCGTCTTGCGACATAGTCTCCTGTTCTGCAGGATGTGTTTAAGCTTGGGGGTGTCTACTAGCTACCATGGTATATTCAAGAGTTACTTACATCTTCCTCTGTCACTTCGACTCGCGTGCCACGAGCAGGCTGATCATTATGCTTGGAGACGATGCTCTCGCCATCCATCTTGGCGTCCGACTCAACGTTTTCGGCGTGAGTAGCCTCTTCCTTGGTGATGCCTGCCATGGCGAAAAGCAAGCGGCATGAAGCTTAGAACCGAAGGATAACCAACAAGAGGTTTGCAAGAAAGGAGTGCTTCTCATCTGCTCTTTTAAGTTTACCCCCAGAGACAACTCCGTGGGGGGAGGGGGGTTCAGGAATTCACGCGCGTCATCGGCAACAGTTTAGCTTTTTCGGTTTCGGCAACAAGATGCTGAAGAAAGAGAAGCTTGAACCCCCACGAACGGCAGTTTTCTGCGGTATTGTTCAAGTTGTGGGAGAGGAGTCTGGAGAACCACCATTGTCTCTTGCGCTAATACCCCGTTGGGTGGATTTACGGAGTACGGAGAACCCAACCAACCGGGTAATATGGGGGGCCCCATGGGGGAGAGGCTCGTCGTGACCCCCACGCCAGGTCCCCTTTATCCCGTGTCAGGTATAGCATCAGATTGCCATGCGCTTTTTTGATCAGAGACTCTTCTAGTTCTCCAGATTTCATATGACGTGTTTCTCAGATTGAGTCTTTTTCTCTAAATGATCAGGTCAACTGACATCTCCGTTGATGATGGTAATATGTTGAGCAAACATCTCTGTAACAGCCAAGGAGCCGACGAACTGGACTGATGGAAACCAAGCCAAGATATCAGTCAAAGGCTTATTTGAGTAGTGTGATTCCACTACAGCTCCCAAGAACGGACAAGACGAGTTCCGTCAATGGGGCGCCTTCCGGCTTCCGGTGAACCGAATGCTTCGTTCTACATCATGGAGCGCGGGTCTCCCAGAGTGTTGGGGAAGGCAGGCACGGCGTGGGGGTCAATGTGCGATGGCAAGAGAAAGCCAGCTTGGTAGATCAACATCTGGGATTACCGTGGTAAGAATTACTCTAATACCCCTGAGACCGTCGCCCTGAGATGAGTACTATCAAGTCCTCTCAAGCATGATCTCATTCCAGCTACTATCGGAAATTACGCTTGACCTGGGAATGTCGTCTTATATCTACCTCAAGCACCTATTCTCACCACCACTTCCTCGACAAATCGCTAAGCAAGTCAGCGTTGGACATGTTGAGTAAAAAAGTCTTATTTGCATCATATTCAACCTAGGGTAGGTTGGAATCAGGACGGCCAGCAAGATCTCGGAGGGCAGCAAAAAGACCGACCGAGGCACGCCGGTATTCGCCAGACGTTGGCGCCGTTACCGGCATTTGCGTTTTCAGGGTCCCTCCCCCTCTTCAGCATGTTTGCCTTATTATCTCAGTATGGGATTTCACGATGGCTTCTTCTGATATTTGTGTTTCCACATAAGCTTGTCCTTTCTCCCCTTTAAGCGGCCATCTCTCAAAAGTTGTTGGTGAAAAGGTAACTTTACTCTTTCTTCTTAAATTCTTATATTCTCTTCAGTGTATCCATCTGCCGTACCGAGTATGTGCGCTAGGGCAGTCGCTGAACGGAGATGGTCAATACGGAATTGCAGAAAGATGTGGATATCGGTGCGGAGTTGAACGAAAGCGGGCGCGGAGGCCCTAGAAGGAACAATCACTCACCTTTACCCCGACGTGTCAACCAGCTTCAGCTTTTTGCCTTTTTCATCTTTGAAATTGGCATCCATTGGCAAAGTGACGAGACATGTCGGAAAAGAAGACGGGCGACCTATCCGTCGCTTCAGCAAGAGACAATG
The DNA here is from genome assembly GCA_003012115.1 of Trichothecium sympodiale. Lineage (NCBI taxonomy): Eukaryota > Fungi > Ascomycota > Sordariomycetes > Hypocreales > Trichothecium > Trichothecium sympodiale. The sequence continues at coordinate 75,110 of PXOB01000145.1, forward strand.
GACATCTCGAGTCTCAAAAAGAGGTAGGTTTGTTTACATGATTCGCCGACGCGCAAACTACCTCCGGGGGACTGATTCCAAACTTCCGCAGCAGCAGTATGAGCTACCCCAAGTCAGCGCAGCGGACGAGCGCGCGCTCATCCTGAAGCAAGACGCGCGCATCATCCCTCTCGCCGCCGGCATATACCTGCTGTGCTACCTGGACCGCTCCAACATTGGCAACGCCAAGATCCTGAACCATTCCACCGGCCACGACCTGTTGACCGAGACTAATATGACCAACTACCAGTACACCATTGCCCTGATGGTGTTTCTGATTGCGTACGCCATCTTTGAGGTTCCCTCGAATTACTTCCTCAAGAAGATGCGGCCGAGCCGGTGGATTGCGTTTCTCATGTTTTCCTGGGGGGCCATTACCATGGGTCTTGGAGGTACTCGGGATTTTGCCTCGGTCACCGCTGTTCGATTTCTGCTGGGTGTTTTTGAAGCCGGTAAGTCTCTTCTCTTCTTCTTCTTCATTTCACTACATAATTGGTCTCACCAGTGATGGCTTTGATTAACATTCTCTACAGGCCTCTTCCCAGGACTGATCTACTACCTCACCTTTTGGTACCGACACGAAGAGAGGTCACTCCGCGTCGCCATCATCCTCGCCTCGGCCACCCTGGCCGGCGCATTCGGCGGCGCCATCGCCTACGGCGTCGGCCACATGAACCAGGTCCGCGGCCTCTCCGCCTGGCGGTGGCTCTTCATCCTCGAGGGCATCCCCTCGGTCGTCTCGGCCGTCTTGGTCTGGTTCTTCCTCCCCGACTACCCCGAGACGGCACGGTGGCTCACGCCCGAGGAGAGGGACCTGGCCGCGCGCCGGCTGGCCGAGCACGGCTCCAAGTCGAGCAGCGAGGCCATGACCTGGGCCGAGGCCAAGTCGACGCTTGGCGAGTGGAGGCTCTGGTGCCATTACGTGGTATGACCTTGAACGCTTCTTATTGTTCTCCTTTTTTTTTTTCGCTCTGACGTTTTTTTGCAGATTTATTTTGGTATATCCACGCCCTTCTCTAGCTTGTCTCTATTTACCCCGACTCTGGTCGCAGGCCTTGGGGTAAGTCAAGTCTGATGATAAAGATGCAAAAGTAAAGGAATTTGCTAAAATTAGGTTGCAGTACAAAGATATCAAAGCGCAATTGATGACTGTTCCGCCGTATGCGTGTGCGTACGTTGTTACTCTCGCAGCAGCTTGGTCTGCCGATCGCTTCAACGCGTAAGTCTTGATCAATAATCTGTTGAGCTCAACCACTAATATTTTGGGGCAGCCGAGGACTCCATTCAGCCATCTGTTCGACTGTTGCAGCTGCTGGCTTCATTGCCTCTGCCAGCCTACCCGTTGACGCCTATGCGGTAAAACAACCTTTTTTGATGACACATTACATTGCAAATGACTGACGCTCACAAGGAACGATACATATGCCTCATTGTCGCCGCCTCTGGCTCATTCGCCTGCATCCCCCCCCTTCTGGGCTGGCTTTCCTCAAACCTGCAATCGACGGCGGCAATCGGGCTGGCCATTGCCTTGAACGTGTCCATGGGGGCTCCCGGTCAGATTGTCGGGGTATGGATCTACACGGCCGACGAGGCGGTGGACGGTTACCCTACCGGTCACTGGACGAATGCCGGTCTCTTGCTCTTCATCGCCGCCGGCTGCGTGGGGATGCACTTTTATTACGGCTGGAGGAACCGCCGTCTTCAGCCGGGCGATGTAGTCTTTAAGTACTGATGCATGTAGTGGAGTAGGAAGACGGCGTCATGTCCGTATTTGATGATTGAGATGCTGTACCAACTACATTGCTTATTTCCGTGACTGGAACACGTCAATGCTAGCAGTCTTTTTTGAGTTATGAGACATGACCTATAATAACATGCCCATAATATTTGCGTGAATTAAAGAACTGTCCAACGGTCCAATCTCTTGACTCCCCTTGCAGCTACTTGCTATCCCCGGCCCACACAGTCGGGCGATTGTTCTTCATCCATTCCTTCTCCGCCTCGCTCCTCCAAGGCGGCGGCGCAATGCCGTTGATCCTCCAAAACTCCCGAGCCGTGTCGCTCACGGTGACTTCCCAGTCGTATCCCCGATCGGCAATGTGCGGCTTCAGTGCCGCGTCGATGGCCTCGCTGAAGCGGGCGGGATAGTCCTCGGCGCGGTCGCCCCTGTGCACCGCCATGTGTTCGACGACGAGCCGGACAAAGGGCGTCAACCCCTCCCTGGTCTTGGCGCCGACGAAGACATTTTCCTGGGGGAGCGGGATGAACTGGACGACAACGTAAAAGGCTGGGAGCCCCCCGTCGGTGTAAACTTTGGTTATGGCGCTCGCGAGCTTCTTTCGGGAGTCTTGGGACGTGAAGACGTCCGGAGAGTGGTAGATGTTCCAGAGCGGCATGGCGGGATTGTAGTGGTAAAAATGTAGATGGTGGATTGCGACAAAGTATTATTTTGTTTTTCTCTCTTTGGGAATCATAAATCACATTGTCGACGGGCGAAAGACTTGTCCTTTTATAACACCATGTTACGTCCCTTCAAGTTATGCGGGGTCATGACAAAGGCATTGGGTCGAGGACTGGCAAATTCAGGCATTTCGTCACAACTCGCCGGTCAGTGACATAATGTCACACACAAGCTTTCGGACAGATGACATGGGGTAAGCAGCCTCGACCCGATGGAGCAGGGATTTTGTGTTTGCCCGCGATGATACATTCGGGCTATTTATGTAAGTGGCCCGACTTACTACTTGTCAAGGCTCTCGAACTCGTAGATTGCCCCGGCCGGTAGTTTTATGTAAATAATCCGTCACACATGACCTGATGACGTGCGCTGCAAATATCAGTCGTGGCAATACTAGTTTCGGGGCCAGAGATCATGGTCATCTGGATAGGATCAAGCCAGATCAAACACGATACTCCGAGCCGAAACTTCCGTTATCAGAACGGAATAATAGTTTAGACGTGTGCCAAGTTTACATGCTACAGGATGCAGAGTTAAGCTAATGCGCAGCAAAAGTATTGACCTTTGAACCCTTTTTTTCTCATCTTTTTTTCTTATTTATTCCGGCTTATCATCAGTCTGACGATTGAAATACTCCTGCCTCGTACATGACGATTTTATGCCCATCAAGTCGTGTGACGTCACGTCACGGTAAACGATGACAGTTCACATTAGCTTAAAAATGACTAATATATAGATTGATGTAGTAAATAGTTGATTCAGAACCGTTGACACTCTAATTCATCAAACCTTCTACTATCAGCATCAAACACGCGCTCAACATGTCCGACCCGAAGCAAGATGTGCGAGCGGCTGCGGGCGCGTTCTACACCCAGTAGAACCAAGGTGATTGATTTCATATAAACAGTCAATTCTGCATAAGTTACGCTACGAGCACGTGTGGTCCGAATTGCACCACCAAAGTGAACCATGTTTTTCTTACACACTCATCCAAGGTAATATAATGATGCTTCACTGATTGTGAAGCCTTGCATTCTTGCTTCATTTTGGACTCAGCGAAGATGTCGTCTTCATTGACCTGGCATTCTCATATCGTAGCGGTCAATGCCGGGCATTTCTGGGATCAGACCACCTAAGCACAGCCGTGCAGTCCGTCCAGAGTACGGCCGACTGAGTTGTATTGACAGGTAGCATCTATGGACATGCCATATCAACTCACGTTCATATTGGTCAAACAAAAGTCCAACACTATACTCCCACGCCGTATCATCTTCTCCACTAGGGAATCGGTACTTTCCCGTAGCACACTCGTTCACCAGAAAACGGTCAGTAGTTGGTGTAATCTTTCAGTAGACAACCCGCACGACCATGAATGTAACCGATCAGACGGAACAGTCCACCCACAGGCAGGAGCCATTCATCTATCATGATAATAAGTGCCACGAGCAACGTTCGGTTTCTGCTGCTGCTGCCAGTGCTAACAGAGGCGACCATGCGGAAGCGTTCCACGTCGATTCCGCACCGAATAACGTAGAGACCGAGATGGGGGCCGGGCTATGCGTCCTCGGCGCCTTTATATTCACGATTCCCTCGTACGGTAGAGGCGCAAATCAATTTCCTCCAGCAAAGAGTTACCTAGCGAGCAACAATCTAACTAACTAATTTTTTTCTCCAGGATTCATGCAGTCGATTGGAACCATACAATCCTAACTTCAATTACATCAGTTGAAAGACTACTCAGCCGTCCAAGTCGGTTGGATTACGGGTGTCTACCTTTTCCTCAGCTACTTCTTCAACACCCAGATTGGCCCCATCTGCGACTCGATGGCCCGCTGTCCCCATCGTGTTCCCCATCTTGCTCCGTTCCCTGTTGCTGCGACTCGGCTGGAGGTGGACGATGAGGATCGTTGCTTTTGTGATTGCGGCCTGACGGTCCCGGGCTTGCCCTGCTTCCTGCCGTACAGGCGTCTGGCGAGGAGGAGCGAGGCTCTGCTCGACCTGTCCGCCTTTCCGCCTTCAGGTCCGCCCCCTTTACCCTGATATCCGTCGGCTCTTTTCTCCTCGAATTTGCCATCTTTGGCGTCGCCGGTCTGCTGCCCTCGGTTGCTCTCCGCGCAGGCTTCAGCTTGGAGGATAGCTATCTGCTGATCGTCATCGTGAGCTCGTGCTCCTGCTTCGGGCGCATCCTTCCTGGCATGGCGTCCGACTGGTTTGGTCCCTTTAACGTCATCACTCTCCCCAACATCTTCACCTGCATTTGCATGGTTTCCCTCTTCATACCCTTTGTGCAAACATCGGGTCCCTTGCTGTACATCCTTTCGGCCTTTTGAGGGTTTGGCTCGGGTTCCTCTCTTTCTGTTCCTCCAGGTAAGACAAATTCACCAGCACATGTATATGCTTGTAAATTGACACGTGTATCTTGTAGTATGCCTGGGCAAGATATGTTCGACGAAAGCCTTTGGCCGGTTCTACGGTATGTGTAACTTTTGACATGACACGTGATTCCGGAGATGGGTATTGATGCGTTTTCTAGGTACCATTACATTTGTCTCCAGCTTCGCAGTGCTGCTGACCGTCCCGCTCGGCGGATTGATGTTGGAAGCGTTGGAGTCGCCGGCGCTCGCTGGGCTTCTGACGGCCAACGTCATTCTAGGCGGGCTGTGTTACTACATTGCTCGGTATTTAATCCTCGGTAATTGGTTATCCCTGACTGTCAAGGCTTGAGCTAGGGCAGCAGAATGCTGTATTACAATAGTTTGTTGGATGGAAAGTAGATACTATTATTTGGCATCAGTTACCCCTTTGATAAGGAGTTGACATATTTCGGAGAATCTCATCTCGGGATTTTGTAAATTCCCGAAATTCCCGAAGCGTACGTTCCGGGGCTCCGGATTTCCCGCATCTTGACTACGCGTGCACAATTAGAGATGGTCTCTAGCTTTTCCATACAATTAGAGGTTCATAGAGGTGACATCTGATATTTGCCAAGAATTGTTTATTTTTACACATCCACATCAGCAGGTGCTCACGATACAAGTCAATGACCGCTTCCTCAGTCACAAAACCAACAATGCGCGCGCCAGTCCGTCGGAGGCGACCTCCAACGTGAGTTCAACACGGTTAATGACTCGATAATTGTATTGACCCGCTTCCAGCTCCTGTCTGCTCTGTAGGCAGCGCAAAATTCGATGCAACCAAGCAAGGCCGTGCAGCAACTGTCTCCGCACCAAAAGTGAAGCATGCGTCTATGACAATCCCTCCCATCATCAACCCCGTCCTTGTGTCCAGCCGCAGCATCATGTACCTGCAGACACGCCGGTGCAACAAGGGCCACACAATGTAGGAGCATCATCGCTAGTAACTGAGAAGATGAATGCGCAGACGGCGGCGGGGAGGCCCAACCAGTCCAACATGTCAACGCCAAACTCGACCCTCGAGACAATGAGTACCCGTCTAGGTGGCACTTTTCGCATCCAGTGCGAAGGTGCTGCTTCAGAACAGAGAGGGGGCACGATTGCTCGAAGCGCTACAAGTAAAGCGCGCCTGCTTGGCCCGAGCCACTGGGCACTGCCCATTATGATGCCGGTACGCCTCAGTCAACAACCTGTGTACTCCGTACCAATGGTCCCTTTTTTTCGATTGACGATAGCTTACTTGTACCCCCAGATCAGAGACGTACTCGACACTGTTGATGTTGATGGGGAAGAAAGCATGCAGGCCTGGCTCAACATTGAAAAGTGTAAGTCGCTGGCGAGAATCATCAAGTCGCAGAGGCAACCTCCGTGGCCATCCCCGCCAACGTCCGAGCTGCCTCCCAAGGACGTGGCGGACGAACTCGTCAACTGCTACGTCTCGACGTGCGAGAGTATGTACCGCGTCCTTCACGTCCCCACGTTCCGCAAGAGATACGAAGCTCTCTGGCAACCTGGCGCCGCAGCTGTCGACACGGCTTTTTCGGTTCAAGTCAGGCTGGTTCTTGCCCTTGGCGCCATAACGTACGACGACAAGTTTTCTCTGCGATCTTCGGCCGTCAGATGGGTCCGCGAAGCGCAGGCCTGGGCGTCCGAACCCAATCTTCGGCTCGATATACAGTCGCTGCAGACCGAGCTCCTCCTCCTGATGGCCCAGGACCGTCTCAACGTCAGCGGGAGCTTGATGTGGATCTCGGTAGGAGGGTTGATCAGAAAGGCCGTCTACATGGGCCTCCACCGAGATCCGTCGTACATACCTCGAGGTTCGACCTTTGACAACGAGCTGCATCGAAGGGTGTGGAACACGATTCTAGAGGTGGCGCTGCAGTCGAGCCTTGCTTGCGGCGGGCCTCCGTTTCTATCCCTCGATGATTTCGACACGGCGCCGCCTCGCAACTTTGATGACGAGCAACTACTGCTCGCAGATGATAGTGATGCCACCACCACGCCCGCTCCGAAAGATTGCTACACGTCAACGTCGGTGGCCATTGCGCTGCGCAAAATTTTCCCAATCCGCCTCGCCGTTGTCACCTTTTTGAACAAGCTTTCCTCGTCGAGGTCTTACGAGGAGACGATCCGACTCGACAGAGAACTGCGCGCTGCTTACAAGAAGCTCAACATGTCCCTCCGAGCATTGAAAGGAGGCCCGACGCCCGGGTCTTTGCCTTCCGAGCTTGAGCTCCGTTCCTTGGAGGTGCTCATGGACCGCTTCCTCTCTACTCTGCATGGCCCCTTTTTCAGTGCCTCGCTGCAAGAGATCAAGTACGCTTACTCACGCAAGGTCATTGTGGAATCTTCGCTCAAGATCTGGTATGCCTTGAACCCGTCTTTAGCGTCATCACCATCCATAGAGGCTCATACGCAAGCTTCCACTGGTCCCGACATGCTGCATCGGCTGGCCGTCTGCAGCTCGGGGCTGTATCCGACGACGTGTCTCCAGGCAGCCGTCTTCATCGCCATGGAGCTCAGGGCGCAGTTGCAGGAGGAGACGAACCTCGGCCCGGTTCGCCTCAGACCAGACCTGCTCTCCGTCCTCGATGAGGCGAAGCCGTTCTGCCTCGAGGTGCTTGAAACCGGCGAGACCAACGTCAAGGGTTTCCTGCTGACGAGTATCATCGAGACCCAGGTCAGGGGGTTGATGGACGGGCTGCGGAAGGATGAGCTGGCGAGGAGGATGATGGCGACGGCCGAGGAGGTAGGGGTGACCTGCATACCCATTCTACAAAGGATGGTCGACGGTGCGAGCGACGAGCAAGATGGAATTGCGGGAGACTTCACCTACACGCCGCCCGAAATGCCCACGACAGACATGAGTGGGTTTGCTTATTCTGTGAGTACCATCAGTAATTTCACCGGGATCCTTATACTGACTTTTGTAGCTCTCCGATGCCCTTTTTGGTTCTTTTGACATTGAAACCTTTGGTTGGATGTTTGACAACCCCGCCAGCTAGGCTATTGTGAAGCGCCTGAGCTATGTGAGAATGATTTTTTTAACTCTTTCAAGATCTGCTTCTCTTGGTGTCCTTCTTTCCTTTCTCTTTTTTTTTTTAGTTTTTTTTTCTCCAGGTGTCAAGAAATGGGAGTCAAGGCCCGGACGGTATATGAGTGGATTGTATTATAGTACTTATATAGGAGAGGTATTTCTATGTAATTTACCCTTGTTTAAATTCGCATCTCGTCCACTATCGCACTTCCATCTTCAACCTTTACCTCAAACCTTCTGGCATTCAATCACGGCGACATCCGATCCCGGCGAAGGGTGCGCCTCGACGATCCTCAGCCCGGCCCGGGAAGTAATGGCCTCAAACTCCCTCAGGCTCCTCTCCTTGCCGCCGAGGGTGGCCATGTAAATGTCGCTCGCAATAGCAAAGGGCAGCGGCGGGTTCTGCAACACCTGCTCGACAATCAGCACGCGGCTGTCGTCGGCCATGGCGTCGCGGAGCTGCTCCAGGATTTCCACGCAGACGTCGTCGCCGTAGTCGTGGAGGCACCTACGGATGTAGTAGATGCAGGCGCCTTAAAAGTCAGTTTCCTTTTTTTATTCACATGATAGACAGATAGAAATCTTACCTTTGACTGGCTGCTCAGAGTGAAAGTCCATCGGGATAAACCTCGCTTTGACCAAATCACCCGTCGCAGTGGCCTTTGCCTCGTCCGCAACGGGCTTCAAGTCCTCGACGACGCACCTCTCCATGTCCAATCCTGGCGTGACCTGGAAAATGGCCTGCAGCGCGTGTCCCCTGCCGCCGCCGACGTCGACGACGAGGACCCGATCAGGGGACTGCCGTGACTTCTCGATAACCCAGCTGTAATCATAAGAACCCGTCATGGGCATGCGGCTGACCATGGCTTGCATCGCGGCCATCATGTACGCCTTCTTCTCCGGGTCGCGGTTGGTGTGCTCCCAGACCGTCAGCTCGGGGTCCCCGGCCGCGAAGGCGTGGATGGTGTGGTATCTGCCGGTCGGCTCCTTGCGTCCATAGCGCTCAAAGTACGCAGGCATGGAGTGCAATGACAGCAGGTGATCTCGGAATCTAACAATATGTCAGCTTTTGTACATCACCAAGAAGAGCCCGTATTCGCTTACCCAAACCTTAGTACGGCGCAAATGGGATTGGAGGACAAGAATTCCAGACTGGTAGGTGTATTCGTCACTCTCCCTTCACCAGCATCTTGCAATACCCCAGTTGCGACAAGTATGGCAGCAAGCCTCGCTGGGAACCGTCAGCAGCCCTTCATCAAACATTACTATGTGCTGCTATTCACTCACAGATCAGGTTCGTGTCCGCGTCCAACTTCTCGGCTAGCTCCGAGTAAGATATAGTCCCGGCTGACTGGATGTGATCAAACGCTTTCCATTCGATGAGCAGGTAAATCGCCGTGAACTGGGCCAGGCCGATCATGTTGGCCTTTAGAGGGTCGGGCGGCTGGATGGTTGCCAGGAGTGCCTCTGCGGCATCAACGGCGTCCTGCTTCCCCTGCTTTACAGCATCCGAGGATTTCAACATGTCCCGGTTTGATTGAATGGTTTTTGTAAGCTCCCGCATTTGTTGCGCGAGGCTACTGAGGCTCTGAGACAAGGCCTCGCCCCCTTTGGTTTCGGTGGAGGACATGGTTGGAGAGAAAAGTTCAAGAAAAAAAGCTGGGAGTTCTGTCGTGACGTGGAATATGTGTTATGCTGTTTGGTCTCAAGTCAGGTTTGAACAAGGCCAGATTGGTTATTATATATGTTTTGGGGTTGGCTGTTTACAAGTCGAGGCCACGCCGGATATAACGATCGGGGTAAGCGGACAACGGCCGGACGGGAAATTCTCAGGCGCGGCAAATTATGCACCTGAAGCTCAAATTCCGACTACTCTGGTGTGCGTCGCCTTGCCGCCTACTTTATTGCTCCCGAGTGCTTGCCCATTCCTTGCATACGGAAGTTGTTCATGCTTTTTGATGGAGCGGAGAGCCTGGCCGCCTCCTCAGCCCGGGTATTTCAATCGGACAATCCTCTGAGGATTCCCACATTAGCAGAATCAAGCTGAATTATCCTCTCTGTCATACAGACTCTTTACTAGTTTATTACCGAGCCAGGCCATGCGGCTCGCGGGTTTTATTCTCGGAAAATTCTTGCGCTTCCGGGGATTCAATAAGATACATTCTCTCTCCCAAGGTCATTTGATTGCGCAAACTTCATCGGTTACAGTGATCCTCAACGCTTTCCGCTATTGTGATGAAATGTCTCGTATTGTTCTTTAGGCGTCGCAGTTTTGAAAACTGGTATTTAATCGGATCGCTTACCGGCCGACGGCACCTGGATCGGCATCATCAGCGCCGGGCAGACCCATCGCGGCCCGGTAAGATTGGTGGAGTGATAGGACCGTTTACATCCGTACTCCGTACCGTTAGATCATTGACATTACATAACGAATCAAGGTTATACTTATGACTGGACCCAATTACGAGCTCACGATAATTCAGACTCGCGGCACGGAGTTTTATCATCACTTTATTAGGACCAAGATCCTTTGCGGAGGGAATTGTCATATTCTGCCGGTACTCAATGAAGCCTCAAGCCATGATTGTCATGCAAGTAAACGCGATAGTCTCGTATAATCAAAATAATATTCGCACGAATTCCATAAAGCGATAGTGTCGGGGCACATGTATATACTTCATCATCATTCTCATCATGGCTGCTCTAATTTAACATAACATGGCACAAACAGCTAATTCCTCACAAGTCCTCAAAATCTGTACCCAGTTCATGCCTCATGCCTCCCATCTACAAGCTTCATATCTACTGAGACCAGATAACATCATGGCGTTCACGCAAGATGCTCAGCTCCACTTGGCCGAAACTCAATCGCAAAGTTGATTTTCCTAATACGTGCTAGCGCAACTGGTTCCTCCAACGGGCTTACACATGCTCCCCCCGATCTTGACTTGACGCAACTTCTTTACTCCAACTTTCTCTCTCCCAAAACCGTTCAAAATCGTATGGAGTATTTAACTTGTTAATTTTCCGCCATGATGATGCTCCGAGTCTCATTTTCCCGAAACGGTCAATCAACCCATCATGTCTTCCGGCGAATTCACCTTTATCAACACCACGGACTCGTCGACACTGTCCAAGACTGCGGCTAAGCGCGTCAGGGGCCACAACACGCGCAACGCATTTGCGGCTCGGAGGGAGCAGAAGTCAACAGTGGCCTCGAGAAAAACAAGGAATCGTCGCCGCGCAAAAGATGGGGTTGACGAGTCTGCTGGCTCCTTTCGTGGTTCACAGAATGGCCATCAGTCAAGCGAAGCAGGGTCCACCCTAGAGGTTGAAACTTGTCAATCTTTGCAGCCATGTTCGTAGCCCACCTTTACTCCCTCCCGGTTCTGTTCCTAATTCCGGACCATAGTAAAAGACTCAAGTCCAACAAGAGCTCATGAGAGCTGTGATCCATCGACGTACAACGATGATGCATGGTCGGCTTTGCGCGCATCCGAGCCAGCCCTCGCCGAAGCCATCATGTCCATGGCAGCGCGGTATGCGCAGCCCTCGGATGCAGAGGTTGTGCACAATCTGCTGGCCGACCTGCACTCCAAGAGAGCACTGAACAGGATAATTGAAAGTTTCGGCGCAGCAGAACATGTGGCATACACGGACGGAGCTCTCGAGACGGCCCTGACCATGGCCTTGGGGGAAAAGCTGCTGGGAAACGAGGCTGCTTGGGATGCTCACATGTCGGGAGTGGCGCAGTTGCTGCGGGTGAGACGGTCACGGATGGATCAGTGGGTTCCGTCCATACTCATAAGTCTACTAATACTGTAAGAAATTCCCCCCTCAGTGCATTCCTTCTTCTTCTTCTAAACATGTCGCAGGGACTCGCCCAACTACATCTTTGGATTCCCTCGCCTCTTCCACCCGCAAGTGGTCGACGAGCTTCAAAGCCTACGCGTTCCCACCCTCGCCGCCGTAGCAAAGCTAACAAGCGATGTCAAGACCTGGCGGGACGTGGCTCACTCCCATCCGGAGTGGAAAGAGGAGCCGCCGCCCCGCGAGTTTGAAGAGTTCTGGATGAAGCTTTTCATCCAGGCCAAGACCCTCCAGCTCCAGGACGACCCCTGCATCAACAGCACCGCGAGGTGCTTCGACATCATCCTCCGTCTGCACGCGGCCAACGGCGCCAGCGCGAACCCGGAGCTGGAGAGCCTGGCGGACGGCCTGAGGAATGTTCTCGATCAGCTGCCGGTGGAGACGTGTTCGATGATGGACTTGACGTCCTTGCAGCTCTGGCTGGGCGCGATTGTGTCGAGAAGGGGGTCGGACAGCAGGGGCTGGTTTGTTGGCAGGCTCAGGCGGGCGGTCGGAGCGATGAACAACCGCAGGTGGCCTATTCTCTTTTCATGGTTGCAAAGAGAGCTCAGGTTGGCGGGTGAATGCGTGTTGGTCAAGTTGGGGGAGGTCTGGGAGGAGGTGTATCTTGAATCATACCTCGACTTGGGCGAGCCTCGTCCATATCCTTCCCTCAGTTATGAGTAAAGCCAGGCAATCAGACTTGCACAGCCATCGCCACCACAATTGACATCTTCAGCTGAGGAACGGTTCAAGGACCAACCTTTAAAAAATTGAAATCAGATGCATTCGTTGGCAGCACATGTCGTCAAGTTCATGCCACTATCATTCCATGTCGGTAGCTGGAATACCTCTTGCCAAGAGCGAAGCAGAGACAAGTCTGACAATACCTCCCCGCCTTGCACCCATTCTAGTTTCTCGAGAACTGTCCACTAGTGATATTTATCAACTGCCAACAGCAAAATGCTTGTACAGAGGTCTTTTAAACTATACAAGGATGACTAGCTGCTCATATTTCGTTACGATAATTCTTCAAACGAGCTACGCACATCGCTACTTGTTGCATCGAGCTATCAGGCCCGTCTGGTTCGCAATGCATTTCACCCAATTGCTTCTGCTGGCTACGACGAGCTGAGAAAGGATGATACGCTCAATGAGATGGGAAAGAGTGGAATATTCAGCAACTACCACATTTATCAAACGCCATATAGTGAAATCTACGCCCTTTTCAAAGTTTACCCCGAGCGCTATTCAAGTCTCTTCCAATGATAAGACTCCAGCATTGCGACTGGTCAATTGACGCGGGGATTCTTGAAAGCGTCCGAGAGTGCTATTGGGCAATGGACCAGAACTTGCCCACGTACGGGGTAATAAGGCTTCACCTTGCGCGCTCCATCGTGCCAAGAACTTCTGCATCAATTTACGCCATTCCCTCGGTGCGCGAATCTATCAAGCAAGCAGCTCAAGAATCGGTCCAAACTGCCGCCATCACACCAGATTCACCACATCCTTTTATAAATCAGACGTGAAAATTCAAGAACCATGAGTTCCTAGATTGATGACCGTTGAAAAACTTAAAAGACATACTTCGTATATGGCTGAAAAAGGCGTTGAATGTTTTTTTACCACGGGTGTTTAACGGTTATCGTTATCTAACGCTTATTTAGCGGGTTGCTGTAGAGATCGATCGACGAGGCTGGGCATGCGCCTCGTTGAGGATTGATTAATCTTAAATGAATACGGAGTAGCGCATGCGCGATTTAGAATGTGAATTACGCAAAAAGCATTTTGGCTGTCTGAAAGTTTGCTCTTGCGAATTTTCCACATCTGTCCAAGTTTGTCCCTTGTATAGCAGTTTCATTCAACTCAGAACGGCTCTGAAACAACAATGAAATTCCATTCGGTGCTGCTCATCGCCGAGGCCTTCCTGGCCGGCGCGACACCAACCAGTAATGGTGAAAAGCCAAAAAGCTGCCTCGCCGGGCCAGAACTCAATCACTGGCCCCGCGACGCGGCCGAGGCGATAGACGCCATGATTGAGCGCAACGCGCACAACAACAGCTACGCCATCTTCGACATGGACAACACGAGCTACCGGTTCGACCTCGAGGAGTCACTCCTGCCCTTTCTCGAGAACAAGGGCGTGCTGACCCGCGACACCATGGACCCGTCGCTCAAGCTGGTGCCGTTCAAGGACACGGCCAACCACACCGAGAGCCTGTACAGCTACTACAACCGGCTGTGCGAGATCGAGGACGCCGTCTGCTACCCGTGGGTCGCGCAGATCTTCAGCGGCATCCCCCTGCGCGACCTCAAGGGTTACGTTGACGAGCTCATGGCGCTGAACCACACCGTCACCGCGACCACGTACGGCGACGGCGGCGAGGTGGTCACCAGCCAAATCAACCCGCCCAAGGTCTTTCGCGGGCAGGTCGAGCTCTACAACAGGCTCATGAACAACGGCATCGACGTCTACGTAGTCAGCGCCGCGTCAGAAGAGCTCGTCCGGATGGTCGCCTCGGACCCAAAATACGGCTACAACGTCCCCGCCAGCAACGTCATCGGCGTCACCCTCCTCATGAGGGACCCGGCCTCGGGCAACGTCACCTCCGCTCGCAAGCAGATCGAGGACGGCACCTACGACGAGGAGGCCAACCTCGACAAGATCATGACCCCTTACCTCTGGACGCCCGCGACGTGGAAGGCCGGCAAGTGGGCCGCCGTCCTCACCTACATCTCCGAGTGGAACCGTCCCGTCCTCGCCGGCGGCGACACCCCCGACAGCGACGGCCCCATGATCTTTCACGGCGTCGACGTCGAGCGCGGGGGCGTCCATCTCTGGATCAACCGCGACGACGATTACATGAAGGAGCTCGACGGCATGCGTGAGCAGTTTGCCAAGGACCAGCGACGACAAGGAGTGCCCGTCACCGCGGATAAGAACTGGGTTATCGTGAAGCCTGAGGATATCCTGTAATCCAACGGCCAGTCTTTTTTTTCAATCAGGTACTTTCACCAGGCAAGCGGGCGGCATATATGTACTACTTATAAACTGCATCGAGCCATTCTTTCACCCATTACGACACGTTTATAAAACTCTAAACATTATTAAGCCAGTCTGAGATAGCATAATAACATAATCCATCTTGCAAGGTCTTCCAAAGAACATGATCCGTATTCTATTTTTCTTCACACTTTGTACATTTTACTTCAAGTCCGTCTATGCAATATATACACGCTACTACGGTCGCACTGCAGACTGCTGGTGCAACCAATGCTCCTCCCATATGCCAATTGTAGTCCTCAAAGTCATTATTATTCTATAGTGCATTATCAGATGGCAGCATTATCGCCGGCTGCAAGAACCGGTGTCTGGACAGCAGCAAGTGGCTGAGATTGTGTGCTCAGCATCTTATAAAGAGCCATCATATCCTCCTGGCCGAGGCCGGAATCGTTGGCTTCCCGAAACAGCGAAGTGGCAGCCTCGAGCAGCGGCGAACGAAGCTTTGCCGCCTGAGCCGCCGAGTAGATATGGCGCGTACTGTCATAGCAGACGCTGATGGCGCCATGGGCCGACCAATCCTGCTGAAGGACCTTGGCAATCTTCAACTTTGTAAATGGAGAAGATAGGGGACCCGCGTTGAGCACCTCGCCGACCGCCCCCAGGTCGATTCCCTGCGCCCGCGCCAGGTTCAGCGACTCGGCGAGGCCGGCCGTCAGCGTCACCAGGAAGGCGTTGACCGCGTATTTCGTCTTGAGCCCCGACCCGATAGGCCCGCAGTACACGGCCGACTTTGTGATTGGCTCGATATAAGGTCTGATCTGCGCGAAGAGGTCCTCATCGCCCGCCGCCATGCCAATGAGCTGGCCCTGCTCGGCCGGGACCTTGCCCCCGCTGACGGGCATCTCCAGAAACCTTCCCCCGGCGGCGCGGACCTGCTCGGCCAAGCTGAGGCTAAAGTCGACCGACACCGACGCCGCGTTTACGAGCGTCTTGCCTCTTAGTCCCCGCCGAAACTCCTCGTCCACGACCGACAGCACGGCGTGGCTGTCCAGGAGCATCATGAACACGAGGTCAGACTGCTCGAGCACGTGCCGTGGCGAGGGGCAGGTCTTGATCGTGGTATGTGATAGAGCGCTGTACTTTGAAGGGCTTCGGTTCCACGCCGCGACTGGAAATCTCCGAGAGAGGTTGATGGCCATTGGGGTGCCCATGAGCCCCAGTCCGAGAAAACCCAGTCTCATTGTGTTTTAAGCGGTCACCTCTTTTGCGGGGCATCCGCCTTGTGTTGGAGGAGTCGTGAAGTCGTCAAGTGATGGTTCGTTATTTTCACCGGAAGTTTAGGGATCAGCATAAGCAACACCAAACATACAAATTTATATATTTTAAGAAGAGAACTAATTGATGACAATGCAAAATGTCGGAGAATCGGAACCATCCGATTCTAGACAGGGTTCTAAGTAAGGTTTTCACATGGTAAGGGGCACAGCAAGGGGGTGGATTATTGTCAGGCCAGCCATATCAGAAAATTACCCAAGGGTCCATGGTGGTTCTGGAGGATTGGCGAAACATCGCCATCTTCCTCGATGTCCCCGAAGGTTGCTGCAGATATTACGATCCCCGTTTTTGTTAGCGCAACGCCTTTGAAGCCACCACCACGTTAACCTTTCACACCAACAACGTCTTACACTAAGCTTACGGTACGGTCCGAAGCCACGGCGGCAAGTCGTTGAAACAGGTCAACGACAACCGCTGGAACGCTATTCATGATTAGAAGTGAATTCGCAACGTTTTGCTCAATAAGAAATGCGGTTTACTCAGCTTATCTCTTATCCGCCATTTAACCGGGCATTCGAACCAATAACTATCTCCATAATCCTTCCAAAGGTAGTTCTCCGTACAGAGTGCTCCGTAAGCATAAGCACTAATAACGCGATCCGAATCGCTGCGCGAACCCCTTAATAATGTCGTCCTTGAGAGACGTACCCTATGGCCTGGACCAGAAGTATTTGATTTTCCACCGTCTACTTTATGTGTTATTGGGGACTTCAAAAAGTATGTTTCAATATTCAAAATAGGATTGAATTGATATTCCGGCCTTTATATCTATCCCGTGCAGCCTCTACAAGTATACATGATATTATCTCTCTACGGCAAATGAGGCAGCACCTTTGCAGCGCGCATGCGTTTCCACGCCGTAACGTAACCCTCAACGGTGTCAACAGTCTCGGTGAATCCCACAGCTCGCGCGCTCGAAAGATCGAATTGCCGGTCAAAGTCGTAGTCTACGATCATAAAGTGCGTAAAGCCCCAGTTGTGCCTCTCAACGAGCTTCTCGTCAAGCCCGAACTTCCTGGCCAGATCCAGCCACACATTCTTATGCTCCAGCATAAACTGCTCCATCGGCCGCGAGTCGCTCGCCGGTGCTGCCCCCTTTAGACCGAAATGCGCGCAGAGGCCGGGCCAGACCTCGGCCCACGTCACCACCCGCCCATCCGCCACGTTAAAGGCCCTGCCGCCACCGCACTTCTCCGGGTTGAGGGCCGCAAAGATCTCCATCCGCGAGAGTATGTCCTGCGACGTGTCCATGTGGGTACAGCGGTAACTCTTGTCGCTCCCGGGAAAGGCGACCGCCGCCCCGGCCCCGTGAACCTCTCGGTAGACGGCGAGGTACATCCCTACGCCCTCGGCCATGTTCATCGGGTTCGTGGTGGGCGCGTACCCGATGACACCGTCGGGGCGTATCTCGGTAAACGTCCAAGCTTTGCCGCGGGACAGGTCCTTCAGCATGTCGATCTGCGAGTAGTAGAATATGCGGCTCGCCCACGGCTCCGGAAGGCGAGGGAGGTCCTCTCGAAGAGGAGGCCGGATGCTCACCTCATTGGGATATTCCATCCCATATCTTCAATTGTTAGCAAAAGAAAAAGAAATTACAGAACTGTTTGTTCAGGAGCTGCATTTACCCTTTTCCGCCAGTTTGAAGAATCACCACCTTTAGTTCAGGAGAGACGGCCTCAATAGCCTGAACAGCTACCTTTACAAGGGTTGTATTCACATCTTTCAAGCTCTGCCAATCGGCTGTTTGCATGTATGCTGCGAAATCTTTTAGCACCATAGACATTCGCTACGCATGCTGCAAACCAATTACCTGTGTAGAACACGTGCGAAACCGTGGCAATGTCTGAAACCTTCTCCTTCAAGAGAGATGCCACCTCATCCACAGATTTGGTAAAGTCAATGCCAGAAACGAGTTGTATGCGAGAGTCGATTGGTAGTCTCGCCTGCTCAAGAGTAAAAGGGCGGTTGGTGGTGCCGGTGATGCGAGCAAATGTCGTCGGCGTTGGGTACTCCCTGATCTGGTTCAAGATGGACCAGCCAGAAATGCCCGAGGCCCCAAGTACGAGTGCGTGTGCCATGATTAGATGATTGAGGTGCGTTTGAGCAAAAAATAAACTTCTTACGCAGCGGAATGCTGGAGGTTTAAATCATCTCTATGATTACAGATATGATAACGATAACGTTATATCGAGTGGATTACCAATTTATCCCAGCCCATAGGACGCTATATGTCTTTCTATATCATACGATCTTTTCAACAACGTGGACTTGATTATGGATTATCGCAAAGATACGGACGAATTATCAGCGTCTTGAATCAACCTGGCCACTACTATTTGTTATCAGGCGAGTTTACATTATGGAGAGCGACATAGATAACGAAGATGCATTGCCAGTATTGCCGACGAAGGATCATGAAACAATCCTATCGCCTCCATCATGTTTGGTCTTTGATAAAATACTGAGGAGTGCGATGCCGCATGCACCGTCGTAGGTCAACTAAGATTTCAGGTAATTCGACATACCATCATGCACTTCAAACAGCAGCACTTGGCTATACAAAAGCCCGCACGACGAGAAAGGCTTGCTCATGAGAGAATCGAGCCCGAATGCATATACTGACTAGATAATAAGCCAGCGCATTTATTCAACTGTTGCGGCTATCAGCGCTTGCTATCGTAGTAGAAAAGTTCGGTGACGACCGAATTCTCATTCCCTGGGTTAATGGCGGTGGTCTTGGCACCGACACATAAGTACCTACTACCCGTCGATGGGTTCTGAGAGATATTCGATAAATGTATTAATAAAGTCATCCGGACGCCGGGGTTCTCGTGAGTTGAACTTGCCACAGGGACAGATTGCGAAGGGTGGAGTGCAGTAAGTTTTGGCTTACAATCATGAGATTATTTCGTGTCATTCATACAGGAGTGTGTGTGCTATAATAGGTGTCGTAGAATTTAGAAGGCATTGGGGTTGTAAGTAAACTTGATTGGGTGTTGCGAGGCTGCAGCCTGGATATATTGCGAAGAAGACCGCAGTTTTCCACGACATACTCTGCGCTTTTCAGTATATAGCTAACACTCCATATTTGCCCGATAAAGCTGTAATATTTCAATCGTTTCTTGGGGAATATCCCCACGTCAATCCCATCCATGCATGTTTCTCCCTACCGACACCCTGGACTTACTCGTAACCGGTGCGGATCGGGCCTTGTTGGAGTAGCGTGTCGAAGATTTCAACTTCATTCAAGAAAAGGTACAGCATAGAGAGTCATCTTTTAATGAATGCTCCAGGTTGTCTGGTAATAGCACTCAGTGCTGCTGGGTGCCTCAAAAGGTACATGTAGCGATGGCACAAGTAAAATTCCAAGTGGCGTCCCGAAAAGGCAACAGCTCAAGGTTGTGCCGTTTTAGGATGTGGGCGAAGCCTCATTGACGCACGAGCTTGACTGTGTCGCGACCTGCCTAAATATGCTATTTATAGGTATCTTCAGTAACCCGATGATCTGCCTAAGAGTGGGTTTCTTGCCGGGATCTGCTGGCGATAAAATATCAACCCGAACCCAGAGAATGCCGACAAGCAGTCCATCCGTGCTAGAAAGTTAGATGCATGCTGTAGCGGTCATTCGCAGCATGTCATAAAGAAGCGGCGCTCGATGATGCGATGGTTCGGCTTGCACATGATTCTAACGGCTTACAAGCTGATACTTTCAATGACACCTCACAGCTCGCATTCTTTGTGCCTATTTTGAAAATAGTCTTTCCTCCATGTGAAGATGTTATGGATGGCAATGGCGACGGAATGCACATTTTGATATTCACTAACTCTGTGTAGAGATTTGTGGCGTTAGACAATTCGCAAGCTGAGGGTTTTCCTCAATGTCCAAGAACTAGTATGGGGTATTGTCCTATCAGGTCAAGTGCTTGGTCGAGAATACACGGTTAGCGACGCACTTTTGGCGGCGGAGTCGTGGTTGCTCAGCCTCGTGGCCGCAGAAAAGAATCATTGGCAATTATTGGCAATTATTTGCCAGTCGTAGGTCCCGTGCCGATGAAGCGACTCAATGGGGCTCCTCAAGGCGTAGCACATGTGATATTGCATATTAATCAATTCGGTCGTTCCCCGATATGAAAAAAGACCGAAGTACTTGAAGTAATTTGCGGTCAGCAGATACAGTATCACCTAATCCAACTATGGCAAAGACCCTGCCGTGCCGCAAACGCCCCAGCCAATAGAGAATTGAATTTTGAGATCCGTGAAAGTTGAAAATCCCGGCGGTTGCCTCAATCGGCAACCGCCGAATCTAGGATTCGTCTTCGTCTAGAAGGATATCTAAACAATGCATCATCATGTATGGACAAGCGTGGTGACATTCCAGAAAGCAGAGGCTTCGCATACAAGCGCCAAGTACTGCAGAATAGCGCTTGGAGCTTGTGGACTGTTGCAGCTACTCCGTGTTCTATTTCGTGCAACGACGAGGTTCGATGAAAAGTTACAATTCTCAATTATGCCCAACTGATCTCGAGACTTGCCATTTCAATTTTTTGTTGCAAGGAATGCGCAAAGCCCATTGATGTCATGCCAAATGCGGCGATGGATATGTCCCACACTCTAACAGATGGGGCTGAAGGGCTGAGTTCCCACCAGATCGCCAATGTACCATCATCCACGTACAGAGTTGCATGGATGACAGCGCCCAGGCAGAGAGGTAAGATGTAATGAACCTTCGGGACGGGTAACCGGCCGCGTGCTACTCGAAGCGTGGCTTTATGGCAGTTTATAGCCGCCTTGGCAGAGTTGGGGGCTACGAGGGGGGAAAATGTCAGATTGGCATTGTGGAAGAATTTTGTTAATAGGTTTGTGCCGGTCCGCTCCTGATCATGTTCTAAGATGTCTTGTTAAACATGACATTTGATTTGCAGCTAATTTACCCTTCTTCTGTGGTTTCCTTCTCCCTTTTTTCTTTCATAGCCATCCCGTATCGTCTCGGGAGTGTTTAGAGACCTATCATGTCGAGGTCGCAATATCGGTCACTCATCGACCATAGTCGCTTGCCATGGTATAAGTATACGCAGTCTCAAAGTCAGAGACGTGGACGGCGTCGCCTCTATTTGCTAGTATTTCTGTTTGTGTTTTTTCTCATTTCTCTTGTTCTGGTACGTTTGTCTTTACTTTTTCTCCTGATGCATTCTGCGCCTTTTGGATTGGCAAAGCTGACTGACATGTACGACGTTGCAGTTTTCTGGCCCTAAAGAGCATATTGATATACCCGACAATGCAAACGTCGCACCTGAGAAAATCGTACCAGGCAATCGCAAGCTCGTCATACTTCTCCCCGTCGACACTCCTAGCCCCGACTTATGCAAGGCCATCAGCAGCGCCGTGGCCCTGGGATATCCGGCGCCAATCCTCGTCAACTGGAAGAATGATTTCCGCACCGGCGAAGAGGGGGTTGGCCCTTCGCAGTTGGCAAAGGTCACAGGCACCCTGGACTACTTGAATTGGGCGCTGGACGAGAAAGCTGCTGGCACGGAAGGGCTGGGGGAGGATGATCTCGTGCTCATGATGGACGCGCACGACGTTTGGTTACAGCTCCCACCACGAGTGCTCATCAGCCGCTACTTTCGAGTAATACAGAATGCCGATCGAAGAGAAGGCATCATGGAAAGCGAGGATATGCGTCACACCATTGTAGTGTCGGCGCAAAAGGGCTGCTTCGCACCCAGAGACACAATATCCAATCTACACTGCGACAGCCTGCCGGAGAGCACGCTCCCACCTGACATTTACGGCTTCATGACAGACTCGACGTTGTTCAACTGGAATTCCATTCGCCCGAGGTTCGTTAACAGCGGAAGCTTCATGGGCCCGGCGGGAGACATGCAAAAGTACTTTGAGCGTGTTCACACGAGGATGAGGAGGGATCTAGAGATGTTGACCAAGGATCAAACCCTAGGGGGCGACCAAGGAGTGTTTGCCGAAATATTTGCTGAGCAGGAAATATGGCGCCAACGGGTACGTAACGAGCGTGCCAAGCGCGGTCGCGTCAAAGACGAGACGGTCTCGAAGCGCAACGAGTACGAATACCACGTGGGCCTTGATTACAAGCAAGAGCTGTTCTATCCTACCTGCTATTCAGAGAAGGATGGGTTCTTCGTCGAGCTGAACGATCCGGGACGCATCGAGAAGGAATCACGCCGTCTGGGAGTTTTGCCCCCGAGGATACACGGGCTACCCAGTGACGTCGAAGAGGCCGGCGATCCGTTGAAGAAGGTTTCTGGTCTTCCCGAGGCGGCCGGCGGCTGGGGCGGGCTCCCGCTGTATGCCGACTTCTGGACGAGCTACGTCCCGGCCGCGGTGCACCACAACGCCTGGAAGGACGGGCTCAAGAGTCGCAGGGTTACGTGGTGGGACAAGATGTGGTTTTTCCCTTACCTGAGGGAATTGCTGGAGGCGCACTCGTTCCCTGACCCCGAAGAACCGTTGGCGACACTCCAGGCCGATGGGGGCGAGCTGCGAATCTGGCCGTCCGATGTCAACCGGAGTCAGAGACTGCCTCTGTTGCTGCAGAGACAATCAAAGGGAGGGTCGGGTTGGGTTTTGAGCGAAGCGGAGTGGGATTCTGTTTGTAGACATGATGACAGCAGCGTCGAGGCCGAGAACCCTTGGTATGATGAGGTATTTAGGGATGGTAAAGGTCCCATGTTGACATCATGACCACGAGCAACCGAATAATTCCGTAAAATAATTATAATTGCATTAATGATTCCCCCATATTATTTCGTCATCGACCGGCTAATTTTGTGAGTGATTGTCTTGCAAAGTCCATTATCGGCACGTTTATACAATGTTTAGGCAACATGTTGTAAGTGCCGAGCCTAAATGGGATTGAACAGCCAACCGCACAGCTAACAAAGGGGTGGCCTCGCAGTCACTGCCTTGTGCTTGGTGCTGAGCACCCACGGTCAGGCCTCTACTTGTACGGCGTAATTATCAATTGAATGTGACAAACTCACCGAGGGATGGGCTTCCTCTACGCTGGCGCAGCAACCCGAGCCGGGGCCGTCATCGGTGTAAAGAAAGGAAATCAAGGTTTCGGTACCTGCTCCCTTAGGTTGTTCCTGCTAGTGACAAGTCCTGAGCTTAATACAAAGCGGGAAAAAGGGGAAGCCAACAATGGGCGGGCGACGAATGCCTGTGAATTGGCCTTGGAGACGATTCCCCCTGGAGGTTACCGAATTGCATCCTATCGTTGATAATCTGCTAATATGTCCCCATCCCTGGTTTTGGGATGACAACAACTTCAGGATCACAAACCCAATTCATTTTAGCTTTTTCTGCCAAAGAAATTCTTCTCCCTATACTGTTTTAAGGGAAGACGAACATTGGCTGTCTGTCCTGTCCAGGGCCAGGGCGCTTGACCAATTCACGGAAGGCCCGGGAGTGGTTTTCTCGCTACCGTGACCTTGATGAGGGTTAACGACGCAAGGGGCAAAAGAGACTTTCTTAGAGGCGGCGGCTTGGAGATGACAGGCTTTCCAAATAATATAAGTGTCTTTTTATTCCGATCTTTAATTTTTCAAATTTTGCAAAACTACCTATATGCCAATGGAGTACACAGCCACGTGTTAGATTGAAGAGCATTAACCTCGTACCTTGCAATCTTGGCTCTGCGCACTTCGTGAGAACACAAGAGCTCGGCGTTCTGGAAGAATCACCAAATGCAAGGCTTGGTTGGGAAGGTCTCTTCAATATGTGGTTTGTAGCTTTAACTTTGTTGTGACGAAATGTGGTTACCTGGGAAATCACCTTTGTGCCCAATATCCATCTACAATTTCTCATGGGACAGGGCTACTTGTGCTAGGTATCTGGATTGAGAAGCTCCATGTGAGTAACACATATCAAGACTGCCGAATATCAATGAATGGCACAAGTAACGGAGCTTTACAATCAGGTTAGCATTGATGACTGCATTGTACTTCGCCATCAACAAGCTTCCAGCGCGCATGATGCTTTTCATATTTGACAACAAGTGCAGTTCGCCTCCGAAACGAATGTGGGTTGTGGACGTTGCCACATCTCCCTGTACAAAGAGATTCGAGAATGTGAACATGTTTCACCTGGACACTAGGGAAGTATATGCTTAGACAATCTCGGCGCCTGTGAGCAAGTGTTTTAGCCGGACTTCGAGCTAAGGAATCGCCATGCCGGCTTGACGATTCATCGCAAATTTCAACATGGTGCACGATGCAAGCAAGACTGCTATCATCAATGCTATGGTTTCCTCATTCGTGACCTCCGGAACTAAGCTACATGTTGCTATCATGCTATTCACATGGGACTTAGCCACTGTCAATCAATGTATCTCTACCAGACCCCGTCATAAAGCCACTATATGCACTCGTATTCATATGGAGCCAAAATGCGAGATCCCGACTCCGTATTCATGCCTTCAATAGGGTTCACCCAACGACTACCATGCCTTGTTGATCTGGCGTGGCTCATTCCAGATCATATACCAACGCTATTGACCCGAAAAGAATACTCCAATATGTCGCTTGCATATATGTGACTCTGATTTACGAAGCCTGCACGTGTACCCTGACGAGAAGCAACAGGATATTGACCCCGAAGAATATTTCATCTCGCTATACTTATGTTGTAGGATAGCCTGCGTGAGATGAATGAGTAAAATCGATTTTGATTTAATTACCGTCAATTGAAGCTACTTGGTTGCATCAAGAACACGACGAAGTCGGCGAGTGGGTTCTCAGCAAAAAGCGGTGAGATGTGGTTTATGAAACGTGACGCTAAACTTACCCGAGCAGAGGCACAATCGTATCAAACATTTTTTGACCATGCGCTTGTAAAAATGCTGGAAAGCAGCAATCGCGATCAATTTGTTATCTATAGTGTCAAATGCCTAATGCATGGCCTCAACGAGGGAAGCTTTTAGAGAGTCTGTAGCTGTCACTAATATAAAATTGATGCTAGTATCAAACTCCCGTTATTCGTAGCATATTCGTATCCGTCTCATAAACGTGCATTTGTCTCTCTATAGACAGCATCTCAACGCTGATAGGCCTCATCCATCTTTTCCTCCTGCCCTTAACATGATGTTCAAATGTTCCGCCTCATACTAGAGCAAAACTGTTGAATATTACTTTTTCAAAACTTTGTACCATTAAACCACGGCTTGGCCCTATGATTAATCTCACTGGTAACAACTCAAAGGGTTCGAACGAAATTGTTTGTGCATCTGTAGAGGGTGGGACGGTTAGACAGAGGTACTGAACTTCTACTCCGTACACAAAATGGATATTAAGCGAGCTGGAAAACCCGTTGCCCGCGGGGCCCGTGGGAGACCCACTCCAGACGTCACAAGAGATATATCGGGCGGTAAGATAACACGGAGACAAAACCATTATTCTTGACCTTGAGCCAAACCTTCTTATGCTGGCCACGACTTATCCAAAGCCAATATCCCCCTAGAACGAAAAAAAAACCTCCAACACTCCCCCGATCAATTGGTAGCCCATCATGGCGTCCAAGGTCGATCTGGCGGGTGACATCACCTTCATCGATACCCCGCCTGCCATGCCCTCTGCCTTTGAGACAGGCGAGGATTGCGGCGTCCGTGTCACCAAGGTGAGCTTTGCCAGCCATGAATGTATGCAATGTTTGTTTTCGCTGATTAGCAGTTATAGTCGCCTGCTATTCACAATGCCCCTCTTCCCGCTGAAGGTCCCGGCGCCAATAGCTGGTCCAATACTCTACTCTTGGTCGTCCTGTTTGGCGTCCCTTTTTTCCTGGCCCGTCTGTTGGGCGGTGGCTTCAAGACCACCGTCTTCTTCTTCATCGTCTTGCTCTTCCCTCTGCTCATTGTCTTCTGGAGCGTCATGTCTGCCACGAGCCCTCGTGTGAATGACAAGGCCCGCCTGCCCGGCCGACCTATCGAGCACTACATCACATTCAAAGACGCCACCGACAAGGCTAAATGGAGCGGCCGCAACAAGGTCCCTATCCAGACGCTTTCCGAGATGTTCATTGACGGCAAGGCTGATTTCAACGGTGACACTCTCGATGTCATGGAGTACCGTCACGACTGGTCTACCTTTGCCTTCACCAAGGAGCTTTTCCAGTTTATCCTCTTCACGTTCGCCCGTGATGTGCTCTGGCACAGCCGTGACCAGGATATGGAGCAGATTCGACCCAACTATGACAGCGGTAATGACCACTACGCCTGGTTCCTCGGCCCTCGCATGATTTACACTTCAGGCATCATCTCGGACCCTACGCGTGAGGAGACGCTAGAGGAGCTGCAGGACAACAAGATGGCCGTCGTCTGCGAGAAGCTCGAGCTCAAGGAGGGTGAGACCATGCTCGATATCGGCTGTGGCTGGGGCACCCTCGCCAAGTTTGCCAGCCTCAACTACGGCGCCAAGGTCACCGGTGTCACAATCGCCGAGCTGGGCGCCGCCTACGCCACCGACGCCCTGCGCAGCGCCGGCATCCCCGAGGAGCAGAGCCGCATCCTGTGCATGGACTACCGCGACATCCCCAAGCAAAAGTTTAACAAGATTTCCCAGCTCGAGATGGGCGAGCACGTCGGAGTGAAGAAGCTCACGGGATTCTTCCGCCAGTGCTACGATATGCTCGAGGATGACGGCGCCATGTACGTCCAGCTATCCGGGCTGCGTCAGGCCTGGCAGTACGAGGATTTCATCTGGGGTCTTTACCTGAACAAGTACATTTTCCGTGGTGCCGACGCTTCCACGCCGCTCTGGAACTATGTGCGCTCGCTGGAATATGCTGGATTCGAGATCAAGAGGTAAGCTAGCTTCTGACAATTGTGTGACTGGACCTGAAATAAAAACAAAAACTGATGCCTTGGCAGTGTCGACACTGTTGGATACCACTACTCGGCCACCCTCTGGAGGTGGTACCGCAACTGGGTCGGCAACGGTAGCGAGATCAAGGCCAAGTATGGGCAGCGTTGGTATAGAGTAAGTCTCATGGCGTATTCCTCTTTCTTGTAACAATAGGGCATCTCGCTGATATTTTCAAAGATCTGGGAGCTCTTCCTCGCCTGGTCTGTCATTGCCTCTCGCCAGGGCAGCGCCACCTGCTTCCAGATTACAGTCGTTAAAAACCTCAACGCCACTCACCGTATCGATGGACATGGTTCTCAGTTTGGTATTCTCGGTGCTCTTGCCAAGGCCAAGGCTGCGGGCAAGAACATGCTGCCAAACTAAGTATCCGCCTATACGGTATCTACTTTTAGCCGTATTGGATGTCTTCAGAAAGCTCTTCAAGCCACCTAATCATCTAACTGGCCCTATCAGGCCCGTTATTAAGTATTTCTTGTATGTCATGGTTTAGCTTCAATGGCAACTTCTCAAGAGTAGCCCATATGCGCTAAATCGGATTAGACAGAGATCAGGGCCATGAGGATGCCAATCAATAAACTCCGCGGCATTGTTGGAGCAGCAACTCGGGAGTCCTTCCATATTTGTGCGTATTCGAGCGTCGTGTTGCTCGAACCGTCTGATTTTTTTAAAAAAAAACTTCACGGTATTTGCCTTTTACTCCTTGCATGCTGGCCTTGTTCCAAGACCATCAGGTCGCTGCGGCTGTCTTTCGAAATCGCCAATCGCTTTATAATGATCATATATCGCGAGGCTGATAGCTTGAATGATATAGTAAGAAGACGAAGCATTTATGACATTAACGATTACTATCGGACGTCGGGGAAAAAGAAAGAAATAAGAAGTATATTAATATAAATAGGTTGCGGCACGTGAGAACTATTATATTAAATAAAAAGTAAGTATTAAGAGTAGCGTCTATAAGCTAAGCGCGTTATATAAGCATGTATAATTACAATAGTAAAACTATATAATATTATAGCAGACTATTTAACTTACTATATTAAAGCCTATTAGACTAATAAGTTAATAATAATATCTATAGTATATATTTAAATTATTTAAGTTATATAGTTAAATATTTAATATTACTTTTAAAATTAAGTTAATTTCTAGTATTAGAAATACTTTAATATTTAAAGAAGATTAAGCTATATAAAGGCTTAAGCTTATAGCTTATATATAAGCCTTATAGATTATATAAGAAGAAAGGACTTAAAGGGGACTTAAAATAAACTTAATATAAACTTAAATTTTTCTTTCTTTAAATAATTTAATATTATAATATATATTTATTTATATTTACTATAAGGCTAGCTTATTATAATTAAATTATCTTATAAAAAATATTAATTATAATATATAAAAGGTATAATAAGCTAGGTAAGTATAAGAAGGTAGGTTTTTATTTATATAGTAATTAAAGCTTAAGTTCTCTCCTAAGTATAATTACTTATAGAGAATTCCTAAAGTATTCCTAGTAAATTTATTATATAATCTTAAGTAATATAATAACCTAGGGTATATTATAATTATCCCCCCCTTTTTATAATATATCTTTATATTATCGCTTAATAGTTTATAATATTATTATATTAACTACTAAAGTAAATATTAAATACCCTATAGTATTATATTTATCTATAAGTATTTTTTAAATCTACCTTTCTTTCCTTTTTAAATTATTACTATTTATATTATTAATTTACTTAATCTTTTAAAAAAACTTTTATAATAGCTTTTTTTTTTAATTATTAATAACTAATTATAGCTATAATAATATCTTTAAGAAAAAGAAAAGATATATAAAAGCTAATCTTCTTATACTTATATTTTTTTATTACTATTAGAATATAAAGGCTTTAAGTAAAAAGCTTTTAATAATTTAATTAATCTTTTTATTATTCTTTACTAAAGAAAAGATTATATTCCCCTTTTTACTTTTTATAAGGAATAATTCTTATAAAATATTAATATTCTTTTTTAAATTTATCTTATTTCTTTATTTAATTAAGATTTAAATAAAGAAAAAGATATTATTTTTAATATATAAGCTTATACTATTCTTATTATTCTTTTTACTTTTTCTATACTTCCTTTCTACTTATTAAGTAAATTAGGGAATTATTCTCTTTTTCTTTTTTCTTTTTTACTAATTATATTTATAATACGTAAAAGGTACGATAAGCTAGGTAGGTATAAAAAGGTAAGTCTCTATTCGTATAGTAATTAAAGCTTAAGTTCTTACTTAAGTATAACTACTTATAGAGAATTCTTAAAATACTTCTAGTAAATCTATTATATAATCTTAAGTAATATAATAACTTAAAGTATATTATAATTATCCCCTCCCTTTCTATAATATATTTTTATATTATTATTTAATAGTTTATAATATTATTATATTAATTATTAAAGTAGATATTAAGTACTTTATAGTATTATATTTATTTATAAATACTTTTTAAATTTATTTTTCTTTTTTTTTTAATTATTACTATTTATATTATTAATTTATTTAATTTTTTAAAAAATTAAATAATAATTTTTCTTTTTCAATTATAAATAATTAATTATAATTATAATAATATCTTTAAGAAAAAGAAAAAATATATAAAGGCTAATCTTCTTATATTTATATTTCTTCTATTACTATTAGAATATAAAGGCTTTAAGTAAAAAGTTTTTAATAATTTAATTAATTTTTTATTACTTTTCGCTAAAGAAAAGATTATATTCCTTTTTTTACTTCTTATAGGGAATAGCTTTTATAGAATATTAATATTTTTTCCTGGACTTATCCTACCTTTTTATTTAGCTAGGATTTAAATAAGAAAGAAGATATTATTCTTAATATATAAGCTTATATTATTCTTATTACCTTTCTTACTTTCTCTATACTTCCTTTCTATTTATTAAGTA